>CM076584.1:423113265-423369333 GCA_034641835.2 Pinus albicaulis
AGAAAAGAAGGCGGAGCTTGGGAATTCACTGAAATGGAGCTATAATAGATTCAATATATAGAAGGTCTAATGCAGTTTTGAGTATAACAAATCAATCCAATATGCTACAATATACCATTCTAGGGATATCTGAAGTGTTGGTGTCCTATGATTTGGCTGACTGGAAAACCAAATAAAAAGGCAACATATAAACCAGTCTTTAGAGCTCTAGGATCTAGCCTTTCTAGTCTCAGAGAGGGATCTCTCAATTGTTTGTAAGGATATAGCTTGATTTCTTTTAAGGGTTGATTTTAGGCTAGTTATTAAGTGCAAGTTTGCTTGTTTGGGTTTGGTTGGTTGGACATGAATGATCTAGGAAACATAGATAAAAAGGGGAAGTATCGGAGCCATTGGGCAATGGAGTCAAGAAGAAGTTATAACAAGCTCAATCAATGGATATGGGATATCAAAGGGAAAACCTAACTTCGCCAGTGGATCTTGGGTTTTGTGGATGAAATGAAATGGAAATTAAGGATTCAGAAGGAGAAGCGAAACTAAGGGAAATTAAGAATCCTTAATTATATATAATCCTCAACAAATGTACTTAAAACATTATTAGAACATGAAGAGGCATTCCATAGATAGGGCTAACCATAAATTCTAGAAACCACACTTAAGCAAATAATAATTCCAAGACAAAATTTTCAAAGGAAATCTAGGAGTCGAGGAACACTCTATTTCATCCAAAGATTTCACCTTCAAGGATAAGAAAACATTCAAGGTTCACAAATAACTGCATTCATAGAAAAGGGAACTCCTAGACATATAAGACTACAATTATAAAGACCTTCAAAAAAATTATCTCAGCAAGAACAGAGGGTATGGTCAAAACAGACCTCTCTAGTAGACTGTAAACAATGGTATTTAAAGGGAGACTTCAAAAACAATTTTCAAGTGGCAGCAAGTAAGCATGGGAAACCATAAATCATTCTTGAGACAAAATGTTCAAAATATTTCTGAAATAAACAAGCTTAAGGGTTGAAAAGTAGTCAAACCACTCAATGAAACCTTCAACATATGAAAACATAAAGGCAGTGAAGAGTAAACATGCCTAAGGTGCTTCTAGGAGACATTTCATAGCCTAAGATTTTTACTCTACTGCAAGAAAGAAATGATGAAACAGAATGGAAAATAGGAAAAAAATTAACAGATTAGAATACATCACCAATAGCCATGCTTAGGGATCCAATGATAGAGCCTTCTCATTAACAAAACATGTCAAAACATCATCAATCTTCCAAAACTTTAATTTCTTCTTAATCTTTAGCTAGACTATGTACAACTGCAAAGAGTTCGAATGCGAGCAACCAACCCCTAACAAGGAGCTCCTCATAGAGTATTTATAGGAGAATGAGGAGGTGGAACTATTTTTAGGGTTCAAACTGTTATTAATTACAGAGTAAATGCATTCCTAGCCTTGAAAACCATGCAGGGCATAAGGTAGGAATTGGTTGCACTACTTCTCTATTTTAATAACTCTGTCTTTACTTCATGAGGACAAAGTAGGTGAAAAGAGTGGGTTTTAAGGCTTTCCCATGTCTTAAAATAACTAATCTGATAGTCAAAAGATGTTATGTCAGTGTGATGACTGTCAAAGTGTCTTTGTAGGTGGAAAGCAGGCTATAGGTGGCTTCAGATATTTCAATGAATTAACTGCTCCCGTGTTGATGTATTCGAGGTTGTTCTGGCCTAAGTCTTCTTGAGCTAATCAATAAATGGTGTCTATAGGCCTTTAACTCTGATTTTCCTTTGATATTCTGTCTTACTACTTTATTCTTTGAAACTGTGGATTAAGGCTCTTAATCTTCAACTTATTGCTTAAATCCTTTATCTTTAATCTCCTTTCTGGTCTTCATTTTTTGGTCTTCATCTGACTGCTATGTACAGGTGGCTTGCGCTGGAAGGTTCATTGTGTCACCAATGCCCATGATGCATTGGTGAAAACTTGACTATTCAGCCCTTTATGTCCCTTTCTGCATTGAATTTGGCCACAGAGGATCGTCATCCTCGACCTTTCCAACTAGATTTGCTATGGGACGACTTTAATATCTTTAAATGCCATTAAACCTACACATAACAATAAAATATTAAGAAAACCTGCGTTATACAGGATTAAACTACTTCAGAGGCTCGGGTGGAAGTAGAGGAGCTGTGAGGAGGCGGTGGATGCAACAGAAAAGGGTCTTATGGCACAAAACCATGAAAACCAGGGTTCAAAACTGAGTTTGGCGCGAAAAATTGAAAAAGCAGTTTTTGGGAATACCGGAGGTGGTATTCGCGCGGGGCATGGGCGGTAAGTGGTAATGGGATAAATGAACGTGATACGGCTTAGGTGTCGACATGCGTCCCCCACAAAGCCACCTATTTCGCGTGTAAATATCTCATTTTGGTCTTTTGGCATTTTGGGTGCGAAACGAGTTATGAGCCGTCCGATTCCGGGGTTCCAGATCTATGGTGCAGAGTGAAGGCGACAGAAGGAGCTATGCGGTCGAGTGGGAATGGTGGTGACATCATTTCTTTTGTCGGGTAGCGAAATTTTATATGCGCAGGGTGAAAATTGGTTGGGTGGAGTTGAAATGTGAGGATCAATGAGAGCCGTCAGATCTGAGAGATCAACGGTGGAGACTAACTGCGAGGGGACTGGGGGTTATGGAGGATCTCATCGGCAGGGTGCCTTTGCAGTGAATGGGGAAAAACTGGCCGTCGGATTGGGATAATATAAACGGTGGAGATTAACTGTGGGGGGACTGGGGAGTATGGTCTACTTTGGTCGGAGGCCCCCATAGTGAACTTGTGCTGTTGAAGGGGAATGGACACTGAGATTGAATCGAAGCCGCACACATCAGAAGTCCAGATGGTCGAGAGGAGGAAATTTGAAGGGAGCGATTATGATGGAGCGAAGCGATGTGCCAAGTAGCGAAGTGCCGATGCGATGTGCGATGGCTGATGCGATAAAGAAATACGATGGCTGTCTGATCTGGGAGATATCGACGATTAGGAATCCATCGGAGGATCGGTCATCGGTGGAGAAAGGGTTTGGAAACTTTGGATGATGCAAAGTGCGAAGGCCGATGGAGCGTGGGCCGTTGGATTTGGTGGACGATTAACAATTGGGATCAAATCGGGGAATCGGCCATCGGCGGGAGAGGAGATAGGGGAGTGAGGAAAAGCCGAAGTGCGATGATGCGATGGCCATCAGATCTGATGGATCAACAGTCAGTTAAAGACAGAATGGAAGATTGCGATATGCGATAGGGCTTAGCGCTTGGTTGCAGGTGTTGGGTCACATGAGAAAAAGGCTGGGGGGCTTAAGCCTGCAGGGGCTTAAGGCCTATTTTATGAAAAAGTCGAGAAAGCAGGTGATTGAAAGTGAAATCCCCTCTTACAGAGGCAATCCCTACTAGCCCAAAACATGTCTAGTTAACGATCATCGAATGCTTTCTGATAACGAGTTCTAATTACGAATAAAGCAGGACCAACGATGGAGGCCTACTGGAGGTCAACGAAGTCACCATTCGTAGAAAGAGGCAGTGTTCCGTTCCTTAGCCTCGGTAGATCATAAGTCCCCGATCTCAAGTGAATGGACACACGTACAGCTCAATATGAATGACATAAAATCCAGAATACGCAACTATATATCAGTCAGAAAGGATATAACTCATCATTATCATAAGCGAAAAACAGAGTGGAACCATAACCAGTATTCATTCATTAATAAACAATCGAAAGAGAGTACAACCAATGTTCTGATGTTGAGGTCTCCTTTGGAGGGGTCTCCAGTAGAACACGTCTCGCAAAGCTTGCCAAGGATGGGACAAGCCTCTCTTAGAGTCTCTCGACGATAGTCTCCTTGCTTGAGTTTGGCCTTAAGGGAAGAATGAGGGCTCTTGCAACATAAGGCTCTTGGGAATTTGAGAACTTGGAGATTCAAGACTTGGGCACTTCAAGACTAGCTTGCAATGGAGATGAGCAAGCTTTTATAGATGGAGGAAGGGGATTTGGGATCCCTATAATCGTGGGATTGGCCCTATCATCAAGGAAGCTTCCATGAGAGGTGGAAAACCACTTCCTCTCTATGGAAATCCGTAGCCAAACCTCCCAACTCAAGATAGATATCAGTTCCTAGATCAGTTAGGACGAAAATTCCACCATTTATTTTTTTTTAAACACTCCTTAAATTGGCTGGCACGAGTGCGACTCTGGGACAGAGCGCCAACTGGCGCGACCTCTTTGAAGGATTTTCCCCATTGGCGCGGGTACTGAACTGGCTACCCGCGCCAATTCAAAAAGGGCCATTTTAAGGGTTTTTCACAAGGAGATGTCTTCAGGGGGATGAAAGTACATGTTTAGGGGAATACCATGAAAGTATTTTCAAGTTATGTCATTGCTCACAGGTCACAAAATGAGCCCTCCAATGTGCGGGACGGGGATTGCAGGGATGGTGACAAATTACTGTGTAACAATAGGCCAATAAGTGGGTTTTTAGCCTTTTTTGAGGAGTTCCGATAGAGTGTAAAAAGGGTTTTTCTAACCAAATAAAGGGTTTAAATGGTTTGAAAGGGGATTTTGACAGGAAATGAAGTGTTGATAAAGGGAAAATGGGCTATTTGCAGAGGGAAATGGACTGATAAAAACAGGGATAAGAATGGTAAAATGGGGCAATGAAATGGAGGTGAAAATGGTGGAAATTATGGCTTTGAAAGCAATTTTATTTTTGAATTAGCAGGGCTTATTTGAAGTATTTCTTGTGGAAACAACAGTGAAGATGATTTGTAAGATAAAAGACACCAAGAAGGCTTCAAGAACTAGCAGTTTTCCATGAATATTGCTTCTTGAAGGCCTAAGAACATATTTAGCCATCATTTGGTATAACATAATTTATAGATGGCTAAAAGTGGCTCCACTTGGGGAGGATAGCTGTCCTTTTAGGTGTCTAGAACCTCAGTTTATCAATCTCTGGCTTTTAGCAAACTAGTGCCTCATCCATTGGGCAGAATTTCTTTATTTTTTTGCTGATTTTCTTTGCATTTTTTACAATTCTTCAATGATCTGCAGCATGAAAACTCTTTAAGACAACACCTCTACCTACCCAAAACTACTTTTCCTAGAATTTTTTCTTCTCTTGAGTGCACTTGGACTGGCATCTCTTTTACATATTATTTTTTGAAAACAGAAAGATAAAATTATCTAATGCTACCCTTATTTCTTCCAAGAGTCCAGATTAAACATTTGGACTCAAAAAAATTTCTACCTAATCTACTATCTGTCAAGATTAAGCTGTTTGACAGATCGACATTCTCTATATTCTAAAACAGAAATTTAAACACAGACAAACCAGGATTAAGCAATCTAATTTGTTGTAGTGTCTATGGCATAAGAAACCAGCTGCGCATAGAATTTATTTCTAGAAAATTAAAACAAAACTGTGAAGGCTTAAGATCTAAGAATAGTAAGCATCCTTCCCTTCCTTTTCAGCTCTGATTTTGATCTTTTTGATCTGTCCTCTTCTTATTTTCCTGGTTCAAGTTTTCAGCATATTAGAACCAACCTTTCCTTCTTTCTTTGGCTCAAATTTTTATCATGTTAGAGCCATCTTTTCTTTTCATTCTTAGTTCATATTTTGAGCATGTTTGAACCATTTTTCTTCTATCCTAATCTATTCTACTGATAAGCCAAGATTAAACAGTTTGGAAAATCTTCTTCACTACCCTATCAACAGTAAATTGAAATCTATCTAGTCATGATTAGGTTGTATGACTAAATAACAATGTTTTCTTTTAGTAGTGGCATTTAAGCTTGCACATTTTATTTTTTGGTATGGGGTTATACCTTTCTTCTTTTATATCTACCCTATTTTCTCTTTTTCTATTGTTTTTTCTATTTTTTCTTCTTCTTTCAAAGCAAAAAACAAAAGCTAACTAAATGCTCAAAGGCTGAGCTTATTTTCTTTCCTATCTAACCTAATCTAACTTGGAAAATTTACATATTTAGTTGTTGAACTCTCTTTTCCAATATAGCCAATAAAGTAAATGGTTCCATGATTGGTATTTTCTCATCTTCTTGAGCATGTTGGACAAACAAGGCCGCTCCCATTTCACTTGTTCTTTAGCAGCAGTGCTAAAAAATATTCTTGCCTTTGGTAATACACTACTCCTAACAACCTTTATCCCCTCTTCAAATATCTTCAAGAAATGAGCATAGGGATCTTGAAATAATGTCTGGTTATGAATATTTGGAAGATAGGTTTCAACCAAGCTTACTTTTTCCTCCACTGGATCAGGCTTAAGCTTCTTTCGAGAAAGAAATTTTTCCTCATCTTCATTATCATCTGAACTAGAGGACTCATCATATATTGCAGCATTGTCCTGTTGTAGTCCTGATATGCTCTGATTCAGTGGATTGTACTCTGTGAAGAGATCATCATATTCTTGAGTAGGGGTATCTTTTATTACCTCAACCCTTTTAGGAGAAGGCTCCTTATGTTCATCCTGGTCAAGAAATTCCTCTTTCTTCTGAACCTCATCATTACAACTGCTAGATTGCTGACTCCCAATTAGGTGAAAGCCATTTATGATGGATTGGATTGGTTGATTGTTGTTTTCAAGTTGATTATAATGAAGTTCAAGACACCAATCAATTGTTGGTTGCCCTGCATGATTAGTTTCTTCTTGAAGCTCATCATCATCATCAGACTGATCAAAAATTAGAAAATCGTTGGTATAAACAATCTCACCAATAAAACATATTGGGTTATCAGTTTGTTTTTATTTAAGTTGTTCTAAAAGTTTATTTTCGGGTTCAAGACAACAAGGTTCAGTAGGCATATGAGCAGAAGTGTTTTGTTCAAATGAAGTTTTCAGGGCTAGCTATTTGTTTAATATTTGATCAATCTCTTCTTTTATCAAAAGAGGAATAATTTTGATTTTTCTTTGGACAGAAGTACAACAGTCCTCTTTCTCTTGTGTTGACTGATTTTGACGCTGGATATCTTCTTGAACCTCTCCTAGAAGGAATGGTGAATAAATACTTGTCTTTTCAGTTGGATCTTGAGGATTTTCTTCTATTTCCTGATCTTTTTCACTCTCAAACTACTCCTCTTGATCATTTTGATAGTCAATTTGAATATGGGATTCATGAGTTGTTTCTAATAGATTATCAGGATGCCATTCTTATTTAATAATCTAAAATGAGTAATAACATAAAGGCAAAGACTCTAGTTGTGTTGTCTCTTCTCCTATTTTAGATTTTGTGAGTTCAAGATGGCTAACTGTTTCCTCAGGGCACTGTTCCTTGTTTATGTTTGCAGCTTGCTCATGAAGTTCTCTTAACAGTAAAACACAAGGTATAGGTAGGCAATTAATACCTTCCTGAAAATCTTCCTCATTGTTCTCTTTGTAGCCTTGCTCATCATACATATTTTTCTTGTTGTAAATGTCTTGTAGTGGTTGAGTTTGTGTTTGATTAAGGGAAAGCATGGGTTGTTCTAGATAATCAATATCTGTATCAGCCTCATGTCTATCCAATCTTTTATCAAGTATGTACATCATTTTTTCCATTATGTCCAATAATGTATCTAGTTTAGCTTCTCTGTCCATACTTGGATCCATGTTTGTAAAGAGAGGTCACTGTAAATTTTCAACCAATTCAAAGTCTTCTTCCAGTGGAGTCTTTAGGTATTTTGGAGGTTGTGGAGTCACCAGGTGGAAGATTTGAACTTTTTTTTCCACCAACAACATGATTGGGCTTATTCAATGCATTCCCAGGGGAGTTTAAAAGGAATAGGGAAGTAATAGGCCTACTGGAGGCCAGTAGAGTCACCAAGGGAAATTTTTATCTCTTTTTTGGAGGTAAAATATTCTATGGTCCACCACCAATGTTTATTATGAAACCAATCTGAAATGTTTTGTGGTTTTATGAGTTTATATGTCTATTGAAGCACTAATGAGTCTATAAAAGCTTGATATGCAACTATGAACTCAGAGGTCCCGCCGTGATCACCAAAATGTTGGTGTCCTGTGATTTGGCTGATTGGAAAACCAAATGACAAGGAAACATATAAACCAGTCTTTAGAGCTCCAGGATCTAGCCTTCCTAGTCTCAGAGAGGGATCTCTCAATTGTTTGTAAGGATATAGCTTGATTTCTTTTAAGGGTTGATTTTAGGCTAGTTATTAAGTGCAAGTTTGTTTGTTTGGGTTTGGTTGGTTGGAAATGAATGATCTAGGAAACATAGATAGAAAGGGGATGTATCAGAGCCATTGGGCAATGGAGTCAAGAAGAATTTATAACAAGCTCAATCAATGGATATGGGATAGCAAAGGGAAAATCTAACTTGGCCAGTGGATCTTGGGTTTGGTGGATGAAATGAAATGGACATTAAGGATTTAGAAGGATAAGCGAAACTAAGGGAAATTAAGAATCCTTAATTATATGTACTTCTCAACAAAGGGACTTAAAGCATTATCATAACATGATGAGGCATTCCATAGATAGGTCTAACCATAAATTCTAGAAACCACACTTCAGAAAATAATAATTCCAAGACAAAATTTTCAAAGGAAATCTAGGAGTCGAGGAACGCTCTATTTCATCCAAATATTTCACCTTCAAGGATAATAAAACATTCAAAATTCACAAATAACTGCATTCATAGAAGAGGGAACTAGTAGTTTTCCATGAAGGCTTTAAGAACTAGTAGTTTCCCATGACGATTTCTTCTTGAAGGCTTAAGAAAATATTTAGCCATCATTTGGTATAACAGAATTTATAGATGGCCAACATGAAGCTTTGTCATGAAGGATCCAAAATCCTGAGGTTTCTATCCAGTAAATGTAGATGGTGTGATAACAATCTTTGGTATGATGCGAGTTGTAATTCTAAGGCATTATCATCATTACAACAAGGATCTAATCCTTACCCTTGAAGAAGATCATCCAAAGAGAAAGCACTAACACATCCTTTCTCCACTGCCATCGAAGAAATCAAGCTGAAGACTTTATCTTCACTTATTAAGTATCTTTCATTCTATAATCAAATTTGGTTAAATGATTTTGTTTTTGCAGGGAGATCTATACGCTGGTTGGGTTACCAAGAATCCTTGCATGAGGAGGATAGTCACAGTCCTCGAAGAAAGTAAATTCATGAAAAGCCTATGAAGTATTGGAGACATCAAGAGAATATAAGATAAGTTGAAAGAACTATTCTATGCAATAAATAAGGTTATGTCACTTAGACCCATTTACACAAAATTGAGGTATCAAAGAATGAACAGATATCTTCATAAGATCTCAATTGTGAGACCGGGAAAAGATGATAAGATGGACAACGTAAAAAATAGACAAGAAAATAACCTCATTGAACTTGTGGTCTATATGGTAGATCAAGGGAAAAAATGTTGAAGGATAAAAGACTCAAACATTTGTTGAGGAAAATGGGAATATTTATGGAAATTAAAAGAAAAAGGTCCTAAAGGTACAATCTCAATAAGAGAAAGAAATGAAGTCATTATCATCGAAAATAATGGAGGAAGATGAAGAAAATAAGTTCAAGGAAAAATCAAGCAAACTTATGAATAAGGAATTGATTTATGTTGGTTATATGATAGGAAGCAATGTAGCATCCTGATCGAAGCATGGCAGGAGCTCCCGGTAAATCAACTACGAGGGAAAAAGCTCTAATAACATTAATAATGGAAATTAGTCATCAAGAGCAATGGTCATCATGGAAACATATTCTGGGATGTGATATAGATGAATCAGGCCAAGAGAATGAAGCTCTTCATTCCCGAGAAATTACTACATGATGGCTCAGTTGAAAAGGGGTATGAGTTATGTATATATTTATATGCCAAAATTTGATGTTGTGAAGTCATGTAATATGGTTGCAGGTAATGAATTTCTATATTTTGAAGTATGATCTCTGGAGGAGCATCTCTCAATGCATAGACAGATGAAATCAACATAATATGTTCTCATGGAATATGAGGTGGTTTTATATGAACGAGAAAATAGAAAGTGTGTAAATCCCTGGGAATGTGAAGAGAAGAAGAAGATCATGAAATGAAGCCATGTCAAGAGGCAGTTATCATCCAAAGATAAAAATATGTGACTAATAGATCTCCTGGGAGGATATGTAGACTCTGACAAAAGTCTAGTAAAAAGACCCTTGATAAAACATATGATTAGGAGATGTGTCAATCTGTATGAAGGATTTCGATACCCACAGGAATATTTCATGGTGAAATATCATCACTAAGTAACTTTTGTGCTAAAAGTTCATTTGCATATGTTTATCTAAATGAAATTGTGTGGGGCTTCTAATCATAAGAAAGGATGCATGATCCTTGTAGATGATTTAAAGGAAAGCAACATGGCATAATAGTGGACCAGATAAGGAAGTCTGATGAATTAGTTTCTGATAGTCAACATGACTCAGGATGAAAGTGATGGATGATCTATGCCCTATGAAGCTAAAATTTGGAGATTCCTCAATATCGAAATCCATGACATCGAGGACAGGAATTCTTCATGAGAAACTAGGTGTCTCACCATTGTTGTTGGAGGTCCTTGGTTAAGAGGAAGCCTGATGATAAGTTTCTTACTTGGAAGAAACTTTGTAATTCCTAAGAATTAGCTTAGGTACATTCCTCATATAGAAATGCATACATTCCATTATGGAATAGGTCCTCCCTAGCTGAGAGGGAGAGATGAAAACATCATTCTGATCTTGGGAAGACAGAATGGAGGATTGGGTAATCATCTGGCATTTGATACCCTTTGAGAATGTGTTAGGGATTTCAATATAATATTAGTTGGGGATTGATATTGAGGGCTAGCTACCCAAGAGAAGAATATTCCAAGAAGGTCATACTTTGGGAACACCCGGGTGGAGTATGTACCTTGGAGAGATAATGACGAAGGTGTATATCAGTCATGTGTCTCACCATCATTGAAGCCCATTGTCTCGTTGAACAGATGGGGCTGTTAGTCAAGGCCTTGCACTGGGAAAATTTTGGTTGATATGATGCTATATAGATGTGATTACCAATCCAATTTTTCTTATGAGATTATTCAGTTTGAGAGTGACCATGTACCTATATGAATACCTCCCCAGTTAAGAGGGAGTGTTGGAAAATGTAACTAGGTCGGTCTTCATATTGATTATGGATTTATGGAATGTAGAAAAAAAAGATAATAAAATGTATTTTGGACTTTCTTCATGGGATCATAAGCAATATTTTATTATAGGATCTAGTGCTCCAAGACCTTGTCAAAGTATCAGTTAAAGAATAGCTTATGAAAGCCCTAACCTCTGTTGAAATATAAGCATTATATGATGATGAAATTCGATCTAATTTGTAGCTACATGTCAACCTAATTATTAGTTACAAAGTCGACCTAAAGTCTGGATAACAACACTATATATACACCATGTCTGTGGTTCATTTGAGAAGCAAGTTTTCGGTGAAGAAAAACAAAGACAACGGATGACTCATAAGCATTAGATATCTCTGAGATGATACAGTTGGATATCTATAAGGAGACAAGTGCAGATATTTAAAGAAGACAGTGCAGACTCATATAAGATGGATAGCACACAATTAAAGTGTGGATTTTGTTATAGTTTGAATACCTTATAGTTACCGTAGAGACAGAGTACGAATATACATTGCGGAAACTATAGCAAGAAGTATTGCATTGGTATAATCAAATGTATATAATATAATACAGCATTGGGATAAGTATACTGCGGTCATACTGAAATGACAAATATGAATGAAAATTGATGCAAATTAATAAGAAGGGCTCCAAAATAGAAAAAAAATTCTGAAGTGTAAGGGAAGGAAGGTAAATCTATGATTCACCTTCCCACAATAAAAGTATTACCCCTGTGTAAAATTTGTGTTATGTACATTTTGATAATTGACTTGATGAACGATTAATTAAGAGAAAACATAAGAAACATAAGAAATCTCACAAGTAATTATCATGAAGAGAATTGTATTAACTTACAACCCTACAATTCCTCAACACTTCTTTCACTTGCCATTGTGCCCTATTACAGGGGTTTTCGCTGCAAAATCAGATCCGCCTAGTCCATTAGTGGGGTAGCCCTCGACAAAAGGAGTTTAGTTCACTACATCTCGGAAGGACTATGACCCTTCATGCTGCAGCGAGGGTCCTGTCATTGACTTGAGCACTCACCGACTGGTATTTCAAGGATATCTACGAGGTAGCCACATGTTTGGTGCAAGGTCTGCAGTCTGTTTGTGCTGTCAATTGGAGTGATCAGCGTGAAACCCTAACAGAGTATTTTCACTCTGTTCACCAACCATATTAAATAAATACATTGTTGTAATAAATTACTACTGCAATTTATTCAATCATCATGGAGAAATTATTTTGTTGTTACATATGTAACTACTGATCCAATGGAGATGACTATAGCATGGAACCATTTGCAACTTTCCACTTCAATAATCATCATCACCAACACTCCACTGTCGGTATCAATCAAATCACCCCTTGGTAGGTCATTCAAAAATAATATTGTTTTCTTATTTATTAAAAAATTATAGCAGTTAATACGTCATTTCATTATGACAGCTGAGGATGACCTTTGAATTTAAGTTGGGTGGGGCGAACGAATCATTTTTTGATTCGTGACATAACCTGATTTGAAGTGGCAATACTTCTTAATCGTTACAATTTTTCAACACTAATAATCTCATTAATTCGAACATTATCCAGGTCATTTTTTCATACCTTTGAGTTAACGATGAAGTAATAATCCGTGCCACACATTTTCCCAGCTCGATATCCTTTCGTATCGCCCTGATATCCACCCCAAAGTATCTCTTCACCCTCATTGCACATATTTTTCAAGAATTGTGATGAAAAGTAGACAAAAGTTCATAGTGATTTTTGCAGAAATTAGTCAAGGGTTTGTAAAGCAAAGGATGAGAGGAACAGTATTAAGGTATGAACCAAATTCCATCGAGGCTTTGGAAAAATTCCCGAAAGCATATCAAATTTTTAGAGAAGCAGGACAGATCGAGTTTTTCAAGCGACTTAGGGAGTCGAATGAGAGTGTTATATTGGAATTTTTTCAAAATATAAATAGGAATAAAACAAAGTTCAAAGGCATAAGGTTGTATATTACGGAGGAAGTGATTTCCATAGTAAGAACACTTAGGCCTGAAGGGAAGAGGTGGTTCAATCGGAAATTTAGTGACCCATCCCTTAAAGTTGAATTTTTGCAGGGAGAAGAATAGTTGGTCAAGAATGGAAGAGGAATTGATCACCTTTCCCTTCCTCGACCATGGAATGATTTTTCCCTATTCATTATCAAGTAAATTACATGCGAGGAATGCTCAACAATAATTTTCAACTATCATTTTCCATTTTCGAGCCATCTTTAGCATGGGAAACTGGTTAATCTGCCCCATTTTTCTATTGGAAAATTTGAAACACATGTCTACCTCGGTAAAGTTAGCCTCAAATCCAAAGAGATACATTACCAATGACAACCTCATAAAACATATCATAATGGAAGATCTGGAGCAAAAAGGAAGAAATTGGGAAGATTTTATTAGTGAAGGAATAGAAACCCCATGACATAGACAAGCTAAAAGTTCTATAGATGCCTTGGGGGAAGATTATACAGCTAAGAATAAGGTACAATATTTGGGAATTAGTGTTAAGACTAGGTCACTTGATAAACCTGTTGGTGACAAAAAACCAAAGAAAAGGGTAAATTTTGATACTCAACCAGAACCCTTGCCACCGTCTAAGAGGAAACCAGGCAAGCAAAAAGAATAGAAGAGGAAGCAAGAAGAGAAAAAGGAGAAGAGGAAAAAACTAGGTAGGAAGACACTTCTTCATTAGTTAAGGATGAAACGTGAAATTTTATGCCTAAAATTAAAAAACTAGAAGTAGAAAATAAGGAATTAAAGAAGAAATTAGAAGGTAGAAAAAATAAATCAAAGGTTATGGGCCTTGATACATTGACTGAGGCTATTGATAAGTCGGGATAAAAAAACAACACATGGACCTTTATGTATAGCATGTGTTGAGGGTTTGGCAACAAAAAGATACACAATTTTCATTGCAGATACCATCTCAAAAGAAGCGCAAACAAAACCATGGTAGGTTGACACACAAGAACCCATTGACGATGTTGTTGATACACAAAAACTGATAGTTGAAACAAAGCACCGCATGGATTTTAACCTAGAAACCAATACACAAGAACCTACCAATTATTTTGTTGTTACACAAGAACCAACAGTTGAGACAAAGGTTTCTAATGAAGAAAAATCAAGTGTTATTCCACAAGAACCTATCAGTGAAGCTGCTGAAACACAAGAACCAATACCCGAGGAAGAGAAAATCAAAGCATGAGATGTCGTTACACCCTCTATTGTTGTTGAACATGAAACAACACTAGAACCTAAAACAGGGTGGCATTCAAAAAGAATTTTTTTTATATCAGAATTGGACGATTGGAAGCAAATGGCACTTTCCCTAAGAAGGGAGTGATTTCTTTGGACGAACATTGGAAAGATATTCATAGCCTTAAATATCAGTGGGGCGAGGAATTGCTGATGGAAGAGATGATAAAGTGGGAAACGATGAAAGCTGAGATGGAAAAGGAAGAACAAATACAAAAACTACAACAAGAGTTCAAAGACATGACTAAAGAGAAAGGTAAAATGTATGAGTTAGCACTAAATCTTTTAGGTTGCAAGCCGCCATCTCCATCCTAATAAATCTTCTTGTGGGAGAAATTTTATCTTTTCCAGTTGAAAGCTATCCATGACAACATATCCTCGAGGAGCATTTCCACTAGAATGTTTCTAGATTTATTTCACTTATGTGATTTCTCTTAGCTGAGTCTTTTATGCAAACTCTTCCTGGGTGATATAGTTGGTGAGCATGCTACTTTGCAAATTACTACAAAAAGGGAGGAGAAATTCCAAGTTTGAATTCCTTTTACTAGATTTTTGACCATTTGTTTTTTTGGTGCCAACTTCTTTTTGTTGCTTGCAAAGGTTGGAGAGCACATGCATTCATTAGAGAGAACATGCATTCGTTAGAGAGAGATAAATTGAGAATTTTTTTGGTTTTTCAATTTTTTTTCTTTTTTTGTTAGGCCTACTAGCCACCTCAATGATGTTCTCAACTAGTAGGTCTACCTAGGCACCTCAAAGGAGGTTTTTACCTAGGATCTGTTTTCTCTTATTTTTATTTTTTTTCAACTCATTGACTACCTCATGGAGGTTTTCAATCAGTGTGACAATCTCAAATGCCTCAAAGGAGGTTTTCACCTGATATTTTATTCTTTATTATTTTTTCTCTTTTTACATTTTTATAAAATTTTTCTATCCTACTCTACTTGAAAAAACCAAATTTTCTTAAAGTATAGGAATACTTCCAATGGAACCATGTGCATATCAATATGGTAGATAAAATAATGTGTACAGTTGAAATAAATTCTTTGATATGTACTTGAATATGAGAGATGAGTTGATTTGACTAAGATTGTATCAAGTACTATTGAAGGAGAGTGTGTTGTTGCAACTTAATGATTTTCTGTAACCATATTTCAATATAGCCTTTATGCCCTTTGTTTTCTTGCTCATCGGGATCATTCTTCCTGTCTTATTCTACCATGAAATTCAAATATTCCTCCTTTTGTTGATTATTCTCTTGAAAAAATGGAGGATATGATGGTAAACATGAGGGAAGTTTCTTAATATCTGATTCTGATTTCTACTCTTCATTAAATATAACCCATGGTTTGTTGGTATGCTCATTTGAATCTTCTTTTTTTCTGAATGTTTCCCTTCAAAGACATCAAGATAATCACCTTTTTGCAATACTCTTCCTGAGCTAAGATGGATACCATTTAGATAAAGAGCATATGTTTTGAAGTGTTGTACCTTAACATTGTAAGTGGGTTGAGTTAATTCTTTATATGGGTTTGGAAATGGTGGCACATGTAGTTGAGTGGGAGTGGATATATGAGATGGATGTGGTTGAGGTTGTGGTTGTGGTGGAGTTGGATGGTAAGGATAGCATGGATTTAGGTATGGAAGATATTGAGGAAAATATTGAGGATATTGTGGATTCCCCCCATAAGGTTCTTTCCAACCTTTTTTCCAAGTTAGTTTTGGGGTTGATATGGCCAAGGTTTCCAAGGAAAGAGTGCATTCCAGTTACTTTGAGATGGATGTGAATAAGATTGTAATTGTGAAGTACGTCCTTGTATCATATCAAGTTGACTAGGCTACCATGGTCCTCTTGGAGCTACATAACATATCTTGTTTGGTAATTGACTTGCTCCATTGTCCTCTTGGTAAAATTCCTTCATCCTTGGTAATGATGGAAAATATTTAGTAGCGTATGATTATGCATGGATAACGAAATTATCAACATCTTCTTTTTTCTGATTTTTTATTCTTAACATTTCTACTTGTTCACTTATATTTCTAGGAATTTATGTTTTAAAGTTATCAAGCCAATTTCCAAGTTCATCTTGTCTTACCAATGTTAATGTTGATGTACTTACTCTTTCCCTTCCTCTTGATATGCTCTTGCATGTTTCAAAAATTTCTTCAAATGATGATTGGTATACATATCCTTTACTCATGAGATCAAGGAGATCAATCCACTCATCCCTAATTATTCTAAGTAAGACAGTTTTTAGTGTGTCAAAACCTAAATGATATAATTTTTCCATCTTAGTATTATACATGAACCACTCTATTAGATCTTCAAGGTTCTCATGTTTTTTATTCATTCTAAAGATTTATTCTTTAAGATCATGATCTTTATGTTTTCTAGGAATATATTTTGCATATCATTCCATGATCTTACTGAATTAATACCTAAACTCATGAGCCATTTAAGAGCTCTATTCTTTAATGTTGTAGGAAACAATCTTAATTTTTGAGTGTGTGATAATGATCGAGGTGGATATTGGTGGCCACCTGCCTATTCCACTTGGACCCATTAGGGGAATTTTGGGGTCTAAAATGGGCCTCCTAAGGAAATTATACAATAATATTGGAAATAATAAAATAATATTAGATTACAAAATCAAATTTTAGAGGGAAAAAAGAAAAAACTATTTTTTTTAACTCATATTTTCAACTTATCTTCCTATGGGTTTACTCAAATTTTGAGTGGGAAAACTCGTTGGATGCAAAATTTGATTCCTCATTTAAGTAGTACAAATATTGCATACTTTTGATGAGCCCTACTACATGAAAAATAAGAAACACATGAAAAAATGTGTCTATGTTTTTTCATGTGTTTCTCATTTTTCGTGTAGCAGAGCCCATCGAATGTATGCAACATGGGAACTCCTTGGATGAGGAATTAAATTTTTCATCGAAAGAGTAGTTCCACTTGAAATTTGATTAAAAAATTAAGGAGATAAGTTGAAATTATAAGTTGGAAAAGTAGTTTTATTATTTTTACTATTTTTTAATATTTTTACCTTTTTACCCCAGAAATGGTGAGTCATCCCCCATTATTGACATCATCATATTGAATCCTATTGGTTCCTATAAAATTTATTTTGGTTGTATGTTTTTCTTAGGAGCTGCATTTTAGACCTCAAAATTTCTCTAATTCCCCACCATTGTTTCTTTCAAATTTTTAGTTTTTAATTGCAGCACAATTTACTATTTTTGGTAGTTTTTCGGGTCCTAAACTTCCAAAGCCATTTTGAGGTCCTAAACGATGTTTCTTTTTGGAAAAAGGAGACCAACATGGCTCTTTGGCCCAAGTTTGTCACTGAAAAGTTGTATTCCTTGGATAGATATTTCTAATGAGGTATTGTGCATGTGAAATAGAGATCATATGCCAGAGTTACATCCTCGAGAAGTTCATATACCAATTTACCCAAACGGATCCCATAGTTCTGGCGCTTCATCTCCTAGGGTTAGGTTCTTGGATGTTTAGGGTTTTCCATTGTTTCTTAGTCATAAATAGGCCTTGGAGACTCATTATAACATAGTTCATAGGCATGTAGTTGCCACATCTCTTCTTTGAGATAAGCTACCAATGACATAGCTAGTTTATTTCCATTATGTCTGTAAGTATATTTATGTTATTTGATATTAATGAAATGAAGTATTATTTCCAATGCATCTATGTGTGTATTTTAATTTCTATATTTATTGTGTTCCTGCATAAATCTGAATCAGATAAGTATTCATAAGATCCACAAAGTATTTCAAACTCAAAGAGAGATTTTTTTATCCTCTGACCTCATACCATGGAAGTTGGGAAGGAAATATGGAAGGTTTTTCTTCATATGGAAACTGATATCAATATCTTGAATGGGAAATTCAAGAGGAACTTCTTCATTGTCATCATCTCCATCCATTTCTTCCACCTTTTCTACCACCTCTTCTTCTTCTGCCTACAAAAGTGGATTTTGATGTGGTTTTTATTGCACTAAGTGATAAAATGGGGGGGTTAGTTTTGGAGAAGTATTTTTAAATAATTTTTTTGAATAAGAATGCTAATGCAATGCAATCTTATTTTTTCAAATGAAATATTCGTAATGATTTTTTTTTTCTTTTTAAAAAAGAAAGGAAATGAATCAACTAGGGAAGACTACAATGCATACCTTGACACCTCCCTGGAAATGACATCAAAAAGTGATGAGCCTCAGTATTGCAACAAGAATGTTGCAACTCCCAAGGCTACCAACTTTAATTATCAACTTGGGGTTCGTACAAAATTAAGAAGTATCAGTACTATATGTCTAGCATACAATGTGCTTATTTTTTTGATATGATGTAATGGAGTCAATGTCATGAAATCAAATTCTAAAATAATTTTATAAGTGGAAGTGTTTCTTTGAAAATAAATTAATACTACGCAAGAACAACAATTTGTAAATAAAATCCTAATAGCATGATTCAAATAAATAGGCCTAATCTACTTTATAAAAATGCATGTCCTAAGTGGTTTTTATTCTTCTTCAATCATGGATTTATATCCTAGGGGTCATGATTCAAGCCTAAGAGACAAAAACCAAAGCTTTGGGAGAAAATCTGGTCGATTTTGCACATGGTACAAGAGTGATACAGGAAGTTATGTTTTTGCTACATGAAGTTTTGTTTTGGAGAAAACTCACCGAACGAATAAGTGAATCAAATTAAAATGGGATGGGATTATTTCTTTTATTAATTATTATTTCTTAGGTCTCCATTCCAAGTGGAATCAGTCCCAAATAAACATTTTCACATGTGCTAAAAAATAACAAAAGATTACTACTCTAAAATATGGAAATTTAAGAACTAGTGAGCTATTTAATCTATCAAATGCATAACCTAATAAAGTGAAAATGAAATGGGTTAAATTTTGTTATTAAATTTTATATTATTATGACCTAAAATAAGTGGAATCAATTCAAATGAAGTTCATTAAGCCATTCTAAAAAAATAGCAGAAATTTACTACTATTTCGCTACAAGGCGTTTCCAGAAATATTATATTCGTGAACCAGTAACGAAATCCAAGTAGATTAATGATGAATATGACATTACAAAGTTATTTTAAGGATGAATAATGCTTTTGAATCTTTAAAAAACCTACAAAATAACTCACTTCAATCATTTAACTCAATCCTACAACAAGAAAACAAACAATATTAAATACATAAATATGCAAGACAAAAATAAGAGATGCGTGTGAATAATAAGTGAAAAGAACATAAATAAATTGTGGAAGAGGGCTCTGATGCACTTGGGATGTCCAAGGCCAAGGAGGAAACAAATTCCTATGGAAGAAACCAAGCCTTAGAAGCTAAAAATGGCACCAAACTTCATCATTGAATCAATCCAGGTACATCCCTGCAAGAAAAGAAATTGGAGATGCTAAACAACAAGTTTTCTCCACAATAAGACTAAGAAATACATGACCCTAGATTCCAATTCGAATTGGTACTTATAAAAATTGATGAGGAATAATTAACCTTGAAATGAGGAAGTTTTCCCCTCCAAAATCATTGAAATAGTGGATCTTGTTCCCAACACTAGGAGTTTGCAGTAAATGACAGGGAACACATTCCTAGATTTTCTCAATCATTGGAGTTCCAGAATGTTAGGTCCTTATATTACTAGTATAGTCCCTTATTGTTGTTAGTGTAACCCCCTTATTGTTATTGTTGTACCCCTATAACTCCCATATTGTTATTATTGCACCCTTACATTATTATTGTTAGGTCGGCTAGGATTACATTGTGGCCCCACTAGGATTACATTGTGGCCCCATGGAATGCTATATATAGAGAGAAGGTTTTGTCATTTGTATCATCCAAGAATTGTTCATTTATGTAATTTATTAGAGGTTTCCCCCTCGAAGTGGCTATTTATAAGGCGTTGATCTCTCTTTTATTCTATTTTTGGAATTGGTTTCATAACATTTGGTATAAGAGCTTTGGATTCTAGGGTTTCGCTGCTCCAAACAGGTCATCATGTAATTTTCGCTATAAAGTTTTTTCTATGAAGTTTCAGAAGCTGAAATATTTAGAGGGAGAAGTCGAAATCCTGAGGAACATCGTCGCAAAATTTTAGATCTTGGTTTGCAATATTTTGGAGATATGATCTGTGAACTTTAGGGATTTTTGCAGGCTCCTAAATTTAACCTAAACAGGTCATCGTGGCATTTTTGCTATAACATTTTTTCGACGAGGGTTCAGAAGCTGAAATTTTCACAGAGCGAAGCCGCAATCCTAAGGAACGCCGTGGAAAATTATTTAGAGCTAGATTAGCAATATTTTCAGAGATATGGTTTGTGGAAGTTAGGGATTTTTCAGGCTCTCGAATTTCATCTCAAAGAGGTGACTGTGGGAAAATCGTCATAACTCTCTCTCTAAGCATTGGATTGGAATTATATAAAAAGAGGCCACAAGTAAACAAACCTTAGTTTCTTCTATATCAATTTCAGAGCCGAAAGAGGAAACAGTGATATGTGGCAACTCGTACAAGTTCGCTCTACTGAACCAGTCCATAATTAGGTCATCGTAGGAGATTGGGCATAACTTTGTCTTACAGAATCCAAATCAGGTAAGATCTGTGGGATTTGAAATAAGATTCAGAGGGCTACTTCAGGGCCGAATTTCAGATATTGAAGATCCGAAATCACATATGTAATTTAGTTTCAATATCGAACTCCTAAAAATCAAGAAAAAGGTGTGTATTTTTTTCAAATTGCATAAGTCTTGTTTGAAAAATCAATTTTAAGTGATTCCAAAGGCCTATTGAGGATATATATCAGTAGTGGGTTCTAAAATGCCTCCTAAAAATAGTTCAACACCCATTGAGCCCTCATAGTACTCTAATATGACTCATGAAGATGAAGAATTGCAACATGACCTATCAGAATTACAAGAGCAAGTGCACCAAAATTCGCTCTCGCAAAGAGCAACAAAAAATGAAATGGATGTTTTGAAGAAAAGCATGGAAGCTAAGATGCATGGTTTGAAGAAAGGCGTGGAAGCTATGATGGATGGTTTGAAGAATGGTACGGAAGAAAAACTTGATGGTATGGAAGAAAAAATTGATGGTATGGAAGAAAAAATGAAAGGTTTGAAGGAAGACATGGAAGGTTTGAAGGAAGGTTTGTCAAAGTTGATACAAGAAATGATTCCTAATGGCGAAAATATAGTAGAGGAAAATCGTGATGAGAAAAAAATAAATGTTAATCGTGATTTCATAAACTCTAATGTTGGATTAAAGAACCACCATATTCCAAAGATGGATATGAGGAAGTTTGATGGCAAGGATACCGTAACATGGATACTACAGATGGAGAAATATTTTGATCTTAATAATGTGAAAAACACACAAAAGGTATGCATTGCAACTTTACATTTAGAAAAAAATACATTTGTATGGTATCGATGACTTTTCTCCCGTAAAAAAATTGTCACTTGGTCAATTTTTACAGAGGAAATGATAGCACATTATGAGGATACACAGAGCAACACCTTATTTATCCAATTGATAAATCTCAAACAAAAGGGTTCAGTGGTGGAGCACGTTGAGGAATTTCAAAAATTGAATATAAGGGTAACTGATATTCCATAGGAACACATGATTGATGTCTTCATAGGGAATTTAAAGGATAACATCCAACACGAAGTTCACATTTGGGAACCGGATTCATTAGAGAAGGAATTCAGGTTGGCAAGAAAAATTGAATGTAAAATTATGGCGACAAGGAAGCCTACCAATAACATCTATAAAGATGGAAGTGTTGCTACTCCTAGACTTCCACAACCTACAAGGTTTACACCACAACAATTGGAAGAAAAAAGAGAAAAAGGGCTTTGCTAGAGTTGTGATATAAAATACACTAAAGGTCATAAGTGTGCTGAGAAGAAATTGTTTTACATAGATTGTGAAGAGGAGGAAGAAAATGAACAAGAAACTTCAAAAGAAGAGGATATACACCAGGAAGAAACCCTAGAAGAAGAAGAAATGAGTCCGACCATGTCATGTAATGCATTGGAAGGAATTACCACTCCTCAAACTCTCAAGATAGAAGGACATATCAAGAGGAAAAAGGCAATAGTGTTGATTGATTCGGGTAGTACCCGTAATTTTATTCATTGTAAGGTAGCCAAGGAATTGAATTGTTTCCTATACCCAGCACCAGAATGTCAAGTGATGGTTGCAAATGGAGGAACTATAAATTTCTTTGAAAAATTCCCTAATATCAAGATATCCATGGGGGAATATGTATTGAATAGTCCAATGTTTTCCATCACAATGGGAGGTGCTGATGTTGTACTAGGAGTACAATGGTTACAATCTTTGGGGATGGTAGCTTTTAATTTTCACGAACTTTTCTTGAATTTTTTTTTCGAAAGGAAAGGAAATAAAATTACGGGGTATCACAGGGAAAGCAAGAAAGATAGTAATCTCTAATGTCATGACAAATATTCTGAAGAAAGAACAACGAGGCGTAATTGCACAATTATGCTCACTAGAAGTTCCAACATCAAAATCATCTATTTCTCCAGATCTCCAAAAAGTATTGGACAATCATTCCAAGGTGTTTGATACTCCCAAAGTACTCCCACCTATTTGTGATCATGATCATGCTATTCATTTGATTCTAGGAAGTGTTCCTCCAAACATCCGGCCTTAAGGATATCCTTATGTCCAAAAGAGTGAAATTGAATGCATGATTGCAGAAATGTTAGAGGCTGGTATGATTCAACCTAGTCAAAGTTCTTTCTTTGCTCCAATAGTATTGGTGCACAAGAAGGATGGATCATGGCACATGTGTCCAGATTATAGGGAGCTCAATAAGCTCAATATTTAAGATAAATTTCCCATTCCTGTTATTGATGAATTATTGAATGAATTACATGGAGAAATTTATTTTACCAAGTTGTACCTTCATTCAGGATATCATCAAATTAGAATGAAGACTGAAGATATTCCAAAAACAACATTTCGAACTCATGAGGGTCATTATGAATTTTTGGTCATGCCTTTTGGCCTTACCAATGCACCTTCTACATTTCAAGGGTTGATGAATTCCATTTTCAAACCCTTCCTTAGAAAGTTTGTGCTAGTATTTTTTGATGATATACTAATCTACAACAGGTCTTGGAAGGATCATGTTGAACATGTTGACAAGGTGCTCAAACTATTGCAGGAGAAACAATTATATGCAAAAAAGTCCAAATGTTTCTTTGGAGTACAAGAGGTGGAATATCCGGGTCATATTGTATCTCACGAGGGTGTTAAAGTGGACCCTAACAAAATTAAAGCCATTAAGGAATGGAAAGTTCCCACAACCATAAAGCAGTTGCGAGGATTTCTCGGGTTAACAGGGTATTATCGCAAGTTTGTTAAGAATTATGGGAGAATAGCAGCACCTCTAACAACATTATTGAAGAAAGACGCATTTTCATGGACTCCTGAAGCAACTAAGGCCTTTGAACATCTTAAAGAGGCAATGTGCCTAGCACCGGTCTTAGCTACGCCAGACTTCACAAAAACTTTTATTGTGGAATGTGATGCCTCAGGAAATGGAATTGGTGCTGTTTTAATGCAAGAAGGAAGACCCATTGCTTTTGAAAGTCGTTCAATCAAAGGAAAGTATTTACAAAAGGATATTTATGAGAAGGAAATGTTGGCAATACTACATGCACTAAAGAAATGGAGACCTTACCTAATGGGAAGACACTTCAAGGTAAAAACTGATCATGATAGTCTTAAACACTTTTTGGAACAAAGACTATCTTCAGCAGAGCAGCAAAAATGGGTCACAAAGATGTTGGGTTATGACTTTGAAATAATCTACAAAAAAGGAAAGCTTAATGTTGTTGCAGATGCACTCTCAAGAAAGAATGAAGAGGTGGAAGCATTTCCTTGTGCCATTTCTATTATCCAACCAGATTGGATAACCGAAGCAAGAGATGAATGGAAGAAGGACAAAGATGTATGGACACTCATTCAAAAGTTGCAGCAAGATCCTAGTATATCTGATACATTTAGTTGGAAAAATGATTCCTTATGGTACAAAGATCGCTTATATATTTGTAAGAATTCCCAACTAAAACAAAAGATTCTTTTGGAATTGCACACTTCTCCTTTAGGAGGACACTCGATATTTTTAAAAACTTACCACAGGGTGAAGAAAGAATTTTTTTGGGATGGCCTTAAATCTGATATTCAAAAGTTTTTGGCGGAATGTTTGGTTTGCCAGCAAAATAAAGTGGAAACAATTAAGACAACCTTTATCCATTCCAAGTCAACGTTGGGAGGATATTTCAATGGATTTTATCACAGGTTTACCTAAGTCCGAAGGAAAGAGTGTCATCATGGTGGTAGTTGATAGACTTACCAAGTATGCACACTTTTGTGCATTATCTCATCCATTTAAAGCAAGTACAGTTGCTACTGTATTTATGGAAACAATTCAAAAGCTACATGGAAACCCAAAGATTATTGTAAGTGACAAAGATCCCATTTTTACAGGAAATTTTTGGACGAAATTATTTTCTTTGTTGGGTACTCAACTAGCTCATAGCTCATCTTATCATCCTCAATATGATGGTCAAACAGAGATAGTGAATAAATTTTTGGAAGGATATCTTCGTTGTTTTGTATCTGATAAGCAAGCACAATGGGTCAAGTGGTTACCTCTCGTTGAATGGTGGCATAAAAATTCCTTCCAATTGTAGAAAAAATGACCCCATTTATGGCACTTTATGGATATCATCCACCGTCCATCACATCTTCTTTAAGGGAAAATTCTAGGGTTCAAGTAGTGGAGGATCACATCGAGCATCAACAAGAAGTTCTCCAACCCTTAAAGGATAACTTAAATTTGGCACAAAATCGAATTAAACAACAGGAATATCAACATTGCAGTGAGAGAAGATTTGATGTGGGATACTAGGTATTTTTATGGCTACAACCATACAAACAAATGTCCCTCAAGCAAGCTAAGAAGGATAATAAATTATCGCCAAATTACTATGGTCCTTACAAGGTGTTGCAAAAGATTGGTACTATGGCATACAAATTGGAGCTTCCCGCTTCTTCATGAGTGCATCCAATTTTCCATGTTTCATGCTTAAAGAAGGTTATAGGTGAAAATCTTCCAGTTCAAACAATATTTCTAGAACTTGATGAGGAAGGAAAAATCATATTGGAACCTGAAGTAGTCACAGAAACAAGAACTCGACAACTACGAAATCGATCAATTTCAGGGTATCTCATCAAATGGAAGAACTTAACCACTGAAGATTCTATATGGGAGGACGATAATTTTATACAAAATCACCAGGAGCTACTCAAGCGTTTAGGACAACACTTTTTTGAAGGACAGGAGCATGTTAGGTCCTTATATTACTAGTATAGTCCCTTATTGTTGTTAGTGTAACCCCCTTATTGTTATTGTTGTGCCCCTGTAACCCCCATATTGTTATTATTATGCTCTTACATTATTATTGTTAGGTCGGCTAAGATTACATTGTGGCCCCATGGACTCCTATATATAGAGAGGAGTTTTTTTCATTTGTATCATCCAAGAATTGTTCATTTATGTAATGTATTGGAGGTTTCCCCCTTGAAGTGGCTATTTATAAGGCGTTGATCTCTCTTTTCTTCTATTTTTGGAACTGGTTTCACAACACATAATCCCTCAATAATTTCATGATATTTTGATAATTTATTCTCCAATATTCATCCTCCTATAGTAGAGAGCAAGTCCCTACATTATCTCCTTCTCCAAATCTTCATATTCTTCCCAATATTCTCACAATATCATTTAAAAATAAATAATATTAGGCACAAATATGCCATTATCTCTAAACCTTCCTAAGAACATATTAAAGCTTAAAAAATAGTATTAAGTATCGAAGGAGAGATTTAATATAGCCTTTATGTGCCGAAGAAAGGTTAGATGGACCTTAATTTATGTCTAATTTGGAGGCCCGTCACTTATTATAGTTGTATAAATATGTAAATTGAAATAAATAAATAAATAAAAATAAAATAAAAAAGTTCGTTAAATTAATTAAAATCTATAATTGATGTCTATGATTCAAAATATTCATGCTTATTTCATTGTTCCTTAGATTTTCATGTTCACATTATTTCAAATAGAATCATCTTCAACTCTCACTTTTAGGAATGTATTCATAATGTTCTCAATGTGTTATCCCAAAAATATATTCTTTCAAGACATCATCTATGTTTTTATTTTAGAGATATACAAACCTTACCAAATGTGAGCTTCAAGGAAAAAGAAAAAGTCAATCTTTACCGTCAAACTGACATTATTCACAATTTTTTTTTTTTTTGACAGAAACGGTTATGGTTTGTATTAAAATTTCCAGCAAAATGCCCAGTTACAAAGATTCAATTTTCTTGGAGAGCTCACAGGCTTCCCCCATTACCAGATTCCACCCATCTTTAGGTCGGACAAATACAATCTTCCTGGATTCTTTAAACTAGTTCGTTAATGAAATTTCCCCTAATTTAAAAATACAAACAAACTGATGAAGCAAAAGACAGTAAATCATAATTAAATTCTATGGAATTAGATCCCAACTTTCTTTCTGATTCCAAACAAAAGTGCCTGCTGGGAGCCGGGCAGCTCTATTTGCTTCCATATCTGCATCTTTGTTGTTGTTCCGCATTACATGAAAGAAGCTCACCTTGTGGAAGGGGTTGGTGATCTGTTTAATCCTCGTCATCAGCCTTAGAAGTCTTATATCCTTTGGACTTGTATTCTCCACTAGCATTTTGATGATAGTTTGGGAGTCCCCAATGATACATTATTCACAAAATAATTATAAACAATACTTTTAATATAAAAATTACATCAATAATATAATACAAAGAAAAGGATATAAAAATATATCGATGCAAATATTTGTTAAGTTTACATTGAATCTTACAAGTATCTATTTTACATAGAGAGATTTAGGAAGTTTCCAAGGATACGTATAAATAATTGTTTTCCATGTGCAAATACATAGGGAGGAAGAACACTTTTGATTCTCTAGTCATGCCTCAAGGTAAAGGTATGCTCTACTTCTAAACTTTACGTCTCTAATAAAAAGAATATTAACAATGTCTTTTCAGTACCAATTAATATTTGGTTCTCAATATTTCATATATAGAGAGGACTTACTATTTTTTTTTTTTTAATTTTTTTTTTTTTTTTTTTTTTTTATGTATAATATTAAGATATGCATATTCATAGACATAAAGTTACTATATATATATATATATTATATTTTGCAGTTATCATTGTTTTAGTTTTTAATAATTATTATTATATTTTAGATTTTATAATTACCTTTTATTAGATATTTGATATGTTTATCCTATATCTACACACATGAAAATTTTCTTTTCATTTAGAAACAAGAAAAACAAACTTGAAAACAGATGAAAGCATAGTTTTCAAAATTATCATTTAGAAACAAAGTTGAAATCACATGGCATCACAATTTTAAAAAATATCACAAATTATAAAATAGTAACACTAAGTAAAAAAATGGTTTAAGGAATGGTGATTAAAATATTGGTTTAATATTTTAATAGGATTCTTGTGTGAAAATCTAACTTTAATTTCTTTCCCATGCTGCTTGACCCCAGGATCTTGTATTCTTAAAATGATCATTTTTCTTCAAAATGACCCACAATACCTTTAATGTGAAACAATGATTGAACTTGAGTGCCATTATGTATTTACTTGTATTTTTCAATCGATTCAAAGACCACCATTTCGGTTAAGAGAGAAATTTTTACCTTGGATATCTTTGTTGCTTAGACTTCATTTGAGCCATCGAAATTCCATATAGTGAATGTGGTACCAAATTGGAGAAACATCCTTTGTCGCAACTGACTATCCAACTTAATTCTAGTGACAGGGGATTGCATACTTGTCATCATGACATTTCTGCAATGCACATGCATCCATAATGTGTGACAACACAAAATCCATTATCTTTCAAGAGATCCACTATAGGAATATATAATAGGCCAATATGGGTTTTTGATCCAATATAGGAAACAGCCAATTAGGTAGGCATAGTGAATCTTACTTCTCTATTGTTTTTTAAAAACTATCAGTATTAAGTGGTTGTGACGCGACTTGTGATTTTGTGCTTTTAACTCTATGTGCAATGTAGATTGTTATGTTGCTAGCAATATAAGGGTATTTGATTTTCCCTTTCATTTTTGTTGAGTGAAAATGAACATGGTTGATTGGAAACAAAGTGTTTGTTTTAAGCAAGCTGGTTTAAGGGTGGAATTTATAAGTATCAATAGGTACAAAACAATCATAAACTAACACATGGGCCAATATGAAAACTAGTAAAAATGGATAAGTAGTTGTAACCATCACAAATGAGAAGTAAGATTATAAATACCAAGAATGGATGGATGTTCAAGAATGAAGTGGAATTAATCCAATACAAATTAGCTATCTTGCTTGTGACAACCCAGATCAAGACACACCATCTACATAGGGGGGAATCGTTTACAATGTAATCAAGCAAGCTAGCAAGATACACATGAAAGGGTGGGTTGTAATCACTTGATGAAATGAATATTATTTCAACGTTACTTGTAGGCAAGAATTGTTTGGAGAATATATACGCTCAATTATGGTGTGAATGTGTTCAAACATGTACAAATGTAAGATGAAGGAGAACTACATGAATATTATAAGAGTATAACATCGTTATTGCTACAATTTATGTACAATCACTATGGTTTTAGAAATTCATTAGCTTGGAATGGGATATTTTTCTAATACCTCATATTCTACTCCATCCCAAGCCCATATGTGTTTTATATTTATATAAAGAACAAGATCACTACTATTGTATTGTAAGGCCTCAACATCATAATCATACACATTGTTCTAAATCCATTGGAAAAAGTATAGTCATGTGGAAGTTTTTATGTTATTATTATAGTTGTATAAATATTGAAGTTGAAATAAATAAATTAGTTAAATAACATAATTTTTTAAATTAATAAAAATATATATTTGATTTCTATGAGTCAAAATATTTATCCATATCAAATTGCAAGTTAGATTTCTAGGTTTTTTCTATTCCCGCAAGACATTCTTTGGAAGCCTGCATTCTTTCAAAAAGAATCATCTTAGAGTCTCACTTTAGGAATGTATTCATAATGTTCTTAGTGTGATCTCCCCAAAATATCTTCTTTCAAGATATCCTCTATGTTATTCTTTGAGAGATATGCAACCTTACCCAATGTGAGATTCTAGGGAAAAAAAAAAAAACAATCTTTACCTTCAAACTAACATTATTCACAAATTACCTAAAAAAATTAATTTTATTATAACAATTATATAAATAATACATTTCAAAGAAAAATATCTAAACATCTATCAATGGAAATATTTGTTAGCTTGATATTGACTCTTACAAGTATATATTTTATGTAAAGAAATTTGCAAGATTACCAAGGGTATGTATAAACAATTGTTGCCCATTTGAAAATACATAGGGAGGAAGAACACTTTTGATTCTATAGTCATGCCTCATGAGAAAGTATTCTTCTACTATTAAAATTGATTTCTCTAATAAAAGAAATATTAACAATGTATTTTTGCTACCAATAATAATATTTGGTTCTCATTATTTCATAGATAAAGAAGGCTAACTATTTTAAAAATAAAATAATATATATATATATATATATATATATATATATATATATATATATATATATATATATATATAGTTTAAAAATGTATGTAGAGTTTAAATAGATTTAAATTTTTACAATTATCATTCGTTTATTTTTTATTAAGTTATAATTATATTTTAGATTTTATACTTACCTTTTTAAAATGAAAAAATATTAAATATTTACGTCATAAGGAATTCCTTTGGGAAGAACTCCCCTCCAAGACACTATGTGCCTTTATGAGTCATCAATGTTTTGTTTTAGACAATGAAAACATTTTTTGTCGTTGGATTTGTGGAAGGTAGTTACATTCATTAGTGGGTATTATGCCTTAAGTAATTTACTCATCTTTAATTTTTAATTTTTTCTTGTTGCATTCCGATGTAATTTTGTTAATTCATCTTCCTGTCGCTCCTAGGGTGCCCTATGTGCCCAACCCACATAACCCAACTATTTCTTTATACCTTCAATTAAAACTACACATAGCCCCACTACTCTTATGGGCCTTCACTTAAACCCACACAACCCCATTACTACTATGGAGATTCTGTAATTGAGAAAAGAAATTCTTTTTGTAAGAAAATTGAGGTTCACGACATAGACAATTCAAATAAATGGTGAATTATATATAAAAGGAAATGTAAAAGGGTTAAGAAGGGGTCCACCATTTATAGACCTCGACATGCATTTTTGAATAAAACATCAAAATATATTGCTAGAGAATGAATGTGTTTTCTGTGACAAGGGTATTTTTTTTTCACTTTTAGTTGGATCTATTGGACTTCCTTTCAAATATGTAATAATAATAATTTTTATTATGTTCAGGATTGTGTTTTGGGTACCCTTCAGAGCATGGAAAAATTGGCTACTAAATTAAGAACAGTTGCATTGTTTCCAACTCAGCTACAACAGGAAAGGGTAAATTGGTATATTAAAAGCTTACAATGGGCATCTTACATTAGATTTCCTTGGTCATGTTTTCTCAATGTGATGCATGCAAACTAGAACGCCCTAGAAGGGGGGAGATTTGTCTATAGCTCTCTGTGAGAGACGGCTGCGTAAAGCCCCCCCACTACACCGCCATCTAGGCCGCACAAAGGTAAGAATTCTCTCATACCACCACCTCCGCCGGACAGTGATATGGCTACGCACCTGAAACTACCTACCTTTAAGGGGTTAGGAGATGAGGATATGGACCGATTTTGGTTTGTTGTAGATTTCATATGGATTGCGCAAAATGTGGCAAGAGATACGGTGAAGAGGGCGCAACTTCCCTGGCATTCGAAGAAAGAGCTTTGGACTGGTATATGTGATACATATCTCAGAACGGGAATGCATCCGAAAGCCAAAATCTTACTCTCAGTTAGTAGCAGATGTGAAGGACTTCAAGCAAGGAGAGTCTGAGTTTGTATGGGAGGCTGATCAGCGACTAAAGAGAGAAATCAGGGAAGGAGGATTTGAGTATGATGATAGACAACATACGGAATGGTTCATCGCTATGTTGTTTCCTCACCTGCGCATACCAATGAGTCACCAAACCTTCGAGTCATAGGAAAAAGCTGTGGAAGTCACTATGAAACTAGAAGCTGCGCCCAGAGAAGATACTTCGTTAGGAGTACAACAAATTCAGGAGCAGCTCAGAGCTATGCACATGGAAATTTAGAACCTGCGAAAGGAATGAGGAAAAGGAGCTAGCACAGATCTATGGTGCATACGATGGCAGGTATCTGGCCATACGAAGGATCAGTGCCCACTATTCACAAATTATAGACAGGCAGGAGAACCTAACCTAGTGCGTCCAGGCTCAAGTGGATCTGCGTTATGGTGCGATGACTGCCGCATCGCAGGGCTGCATGATACGAACCATTACCCCCAGCTAGGAGCGTATGTCCTAGAACTGAAGCAATAGTGGTGCAAGTTCTGCTGGTCAGTAGGACATGATGAGAAAAATTGTCGAACTTATGATCTGATGATAGATCGAGGAAACTTGTATAGGGTACAATCAGACCCTGTGTCACCCAGATCTCCCGTGAGCTTTGGTGGCTCTCCAGCAAGGGGCAGGGGAGGAGGTCGGGGAGGAAGCGTAGTTCGAGGATGTGGACAACTAATCTGCTATAATTGCGGAGAATCAAGGAACTTTGCTAGGGTCTACCCAAATCCTACATGAAAATCTTTCCGATATTTCAGACAGCTAGACCATGTGATCGAAGATTTCCCAATCTTAATAGCAAAAATGCAGGAAAAGCATCCCACCCCTACACAAAATGTGCAGAGAGTTAAAGCCGAGCTAAGGAACATGGACCCAAGTGTGAAAGTCATAACACGTAGTGGGATGGCCACCCGGGGACCAAAGGAAGAGGCTGCCATGGATCCTCTAACCCATTAAAAAGGATCGAACATGAAAAAGGGGCAAGAAACAATGGCCATAGCTGGCCAAGACTTTGCTAAGGAAGAAACAACTACTGTGCAGGTACCAACACACCCCAAGACAGATGAGGGGGTCGAGCCCTTTCTACAGGCATGTATGAAGCTACTACGTAACCCAAAGGCTGTAGAGAACCTTCAGGCATTATTGAATAGCTGTGCAGCGCGGCCCGATCCGACCCCAGGGACCAAGGATGTACACAAACTATACAGGTATAAAAAACGCATTGGAAGAGAAATGCGGTTGACTGCGCAGATTGGTGACTACGAGATGGATCAGGTTATTTTGGACCTTGGATTAGATGCGAACATGTTACCTAAACAAACATGGCAACGAATGGGAGAAACTAAGTTGGAATGATCCACAATCCAGCTGTGCATGGCGAATCAACAGAAGATCATCCCTTTGGGAAGGCTACCAAAAATCATGGTAGATATTGCAGGAGTAAAGGCCCAAGCTGAATTTGAGGTAATAGAAATCGTAGAAGATGCAGACCCCTACCCTGCGCTCCTAGGACTGGACTGGGCTATAGATATGGGGGGTGTTATCAATCTCAAAAAGCGAAGCATGGTGTTTGAAAATAACGGTACATGAGTAATATTACCGTTGGATCCCGCGGAAGGTGCACGGTATACAGAGCCAGCGCGCGTTGAGGAGGAAGTGGATCACATTTACAAGTTGACTACGCAGGACGAAGATTGGATTAACCCCACGATGGAAGGATTACTCTGCTGGGAAAAAGATAGTGAATGCTTTTCCGACTCTGATGGGGAACTAGAGAATTGGCAAGGCTGGTTGCATGAGGTTTCGGTGCTATGATGTCTTCAGGTCACAAGGAACTTCCACTGCATCTCCTCCGAGGTAAGATACCTGCCCTAATTTGGAGATTTGGGTAACATTAAGGAATTTTTACGCACATTCGAAGTAGAAGTTCCCAAGGGATGCAGGCTATGGGCCCTTAAGCTAGCTTTGCGAGGAACACCTGTGCACTGGTGGGATACGCATGGGAAGGTATTCTGCGATTGGGAGGAATGTCGGGATAAGATGATCCTGCGATTTGAAGCTCCAGCTGTGAGACAGATCAAAAAGTTCCTTGGGTCAGAAGATCCACACAGATATTTGCTCACATGGGAAATGCAGTGGTGTGACAGAACCCCAAAAGAAGGGGTCCACCTATTTATCCATGCTCTGGGACTACGTCCAGCTGCATGGTATTTAGACGCGGAGCTACATCAGCGTACTCGCCATTGGGAGACTTTGCAGGATGAGTTTCTGCGAACATTTAGGGTGGTGGATGGCACCAGAGCGCTCGATGCAGCTCTGCAGAACACTGACACCTTGACTTAGGGTAGACCACACCTGTACATTGCATCCAAATCATGGGGAAATCAGGTACCACACATGGTTGAATACTGCAACCTCAGCCCACCGGAAGGAAAGGATGATCCCTGAACTATTCCAAACTCAGAACTGGACGGGATGCGCACGGTTGCTAAGTTGTTTAGACTGCACCTGAATTGCATTACAACACACCCTACTTTGGCTATAATTAAGGATGCACAAGCAACACGGATGATTCATCTGAGGTCAGTAGATCCATGGGAAGGCCATAGGGTGCGAACGATGACAGTCAGAACACTGAACTCTGGTAAAAAGGGAATATTACCGTTACAGAAAACAGGCGGCTGGAAATTAATGAGGAAATTTCTTGTGAGTTTTTTACCGTTTGCTCGATGGTAAGTTCCAAGTAAGATTCACCTTACAGTTGGAAAACCACGGGCACTATAAAAGAGAAAGGACAACTACGACCAAGGTTCCATATCATCTCTGTAATCTGCATATATTGTTCTGCTTCATGATTTTCTGGACCTTTAGCATTATGTTCATACCCAATCAACCCACTTCTTCTGCCTGTGAGTTTCCAAATTTAAAATCCCCTCCTTACGTTAATATGGCAGTCCCTAACCCCATGGATGCTTCGGTGCTTACTAGTCTAGAGCCCGCAGACATTACGTTGAGGGGGTCTGGGGACTTCAAAATTGATAAGCTAATTGCCCTCTGGCTCCCTGCATGGAGAATTGACTTCGAATCCTGCACGGATTGGCGTCAAAGCTATATGACGGAAGTTAACGCCCCTTCCAAACCTGGGATGATCGCAGGATCCAGCAGGATGGGCTCGGAAGTAGCCACGAAAGATGTTACGCAACTACCACAGATCACTGTAAGATCTGACACGGTCGAATCGCAGCTATTCTTGTGAACGAAAGGGATGACTAACAAGGATACTACATCCCTACGGGGTACGAAGCGACACAAGGAGCTTGCAAAGGGGCCCCAGAAAAAGTAGCGCGCCCAACGCTGGGAATATGTTGCAACGATCACGCTAACTGATGGTGATCTTGAGAAAATCATGGACGCACTTACTCTGGCTACAGAGGATCAGTGGGCAGCAACAAAAGTTTGCAATCAACGCCATGCAGGCTGAGCTTCGAGAACTCTAGGAAAAGATGGATACGCTGCACCCTACCATAATACAGGCATAGGCACCCATGACATCCAACAGTACCGGGCTAACTGCAAACAAAAGTCGTGCTTATTCGTTGCCTAGCACTATCCTGGTCGGTGCCCACCTTCCAGTGGATATGAGACTACAATTGGACTTGGTAAAGATGGTCCGCGAGGTGTTACAGGGTTTCCACACCGCCTTGCTTCAAGAGATCCATCATCGTGACCAGACCACACAACAACAACTCGATATGGCCATGCTGATCATCGCACGACATACCGTAGATGTCTCCCTTGCTATCTCGCAGACGGCACATCTCGAAACAGTAGTCCACCAGCTCGGCACAGAGGTCTTAGATGAGTTCCCGGCTACAGCTCCGCTCTGGGCTATAGTAGAAGGCTTGGTTGCAGCACTAAAGGTGTCCAGAACCGAAATACAGACCTGCTGAACGGGAAAAAACGGGAAAATCACCGCATTACAGGCCCAATTACAGCCTGCCACACCTCTGGACGTACGAGCCGAGCGTGCTGTGCTGGTAACAGAAGCTACTAACATCATTACGAGATAGCTTACTCAGGGTACTCAGTTGCTCGATTCGGCCATGCAGCTCTAGACAACGGTCCAGTTCAACCCGATTCTTCAGAACATCAATCAGGACTTACGACAGAAGGAAGCCGCTTTCGATAAGATCGAAGCTACCTTGCCCTCCTTAGTCCCTGCGCAATGTCTGGCACGCTTGAAGACAAGCAACGCACTCCGAGATACGATTGAGGATCTCCGACGAACAAAGCAGGCCATCATAGAATGCTTGAAGCCATGGGCCGACGCCACCCTCTAGCTATCATAGGATACCAATGGCGCGATCAAATGACTCAACCAGATATTAGAGCGGGTTACCGCGACTACTGAAGGACCGACCTCCCAGAATCTCTTAGACATCACGTAGAGTGCTGCCGCTCAGAGTCAAGAAGTATTGCATCCACTGATCACAACCATCAATGCCATACGTGCGCAGGTAGAGACCGCACCACCCCAGTGACTCGGGACGAGTCACAAGATTGTGTTGGGGGATTGTTGGAACAGGGTCTCCTGTAAGCTGCACAACTGGTCCAATTTTGCATATTTTTGCATATAATTAGTCTAGCACAAGGGTTTTGGGGTGGGTCAAAGCCCCGAAAGCATTGTAATGGGTCAAAGGGTAGACCTAGAGTCCGCAAACAAAGGTTTGTAGACCATAGGAAGGATTAGGCTAGATGATTATAAATAGAAAGACATTTTGATTTGTAAGGCAAGAAGATGATGAGATCTTGATGCGAATTGTGGCTTAGTAGATATTTTTGGGTTTTTGGGGAAAGGAATCCTACTGGCTGTGTGCGTGGAGATCCCTAGTCCTGCTGTGTGCGGACCCTGCTGCTATGTGCGCAGGTTGGGTTTAGGTTTTGTAAGAAGGATCTGAAGGGTTAATGAATGAGAAAGGTTGTTTGAGTAACTGAATCTATTTGTACTGTTGATGCGAATCTTTGATAGCTGTTATGTTATGCATATTCTATGTTAAGCTACGAAAATAACTATGTTAAGTGTTTCTACTATGCAAACCTTCGATCTGGGTATGTTCTGTTATGTTTTATGGAAAGAATAACTGTAATGTTGCACTACCATGTTAGAATTGTATGATTTGTTGAGTACAGTAAGTATAGTTGACCTTGCACACATGGATGCGAAGGAGATCTATAGATCCAGTTCTGGGATATGCGATCTAGTCATTATAAAGCCGAACTCAGCTCTGATTGGCTTACCTATCCTCTCTCAGGGTGCGGAAACCTGGTTCCATCACCCACCCATACTGCTTCGGGTGAGACTTTGATCTGCGCAAGTAGGTCACTACCGCAATGGATAGTAGTATAGGGGTTTGTTGGCAAACCTTAACCTCTGAACCTGGGTCAGGACCCCTCGAGCCAACAATAGATCAGAAAAATATCCAAAGAAGACTACCACTCATTTTCAAAGTCTGCACATGAGGTAATGAACAAGCTTAACATTTTTGCAGAAGTGTTAAGAGGTCAATCAGCAGGAGAAATTGATGAGGTACGTGGTTTGTGCCTAAAATATGACATCTTGTAGCAATGAAGATAGGAATGTTATGGTTTTACACTTGGCAGTCGAGAAAAGTGCCAAACAATGATCAAATTGCAGAAAATAACATGGAGGAAGCACTAAACCCTAATTTCCTCTTCCACTAGGCTAGGGTTTGCTATGGAAAAGAGGCATAGGAGTAGAATACCCATATGGTAGGCCATATCATCAATCATGAAGCCCAACCAACCCATAAACATCATGGCTCCATCTTTTTCCAGGAATTCTTTGCAAGAGCCAAGCCATTTGTCACTCATAGGGTCGGTTTTTCTTCAAACTATGTTTCTGAACAAAAAGAGATGAATTTCACAAATGTGAGAGAGGTTTTTTTCCATCATGAGTCCAAGAAGAAAAAAATCCTTCCAATTTTACACAGGTGTCATGGTTTTAGAGAAATGTAAAAAATACAGGTGTCACGAGAGAATTGCCGCACTTCTGGAGTGACCTTGGGAAAATAAAATTTTCTCATAGCTGGAGTGTCCAAATGACTTGCTTGATACGTTAGATGATAATTAGACTGGATGATATTTCCAATGAGATATCATGATCTCAATTTGGAGTTGAGGAAGGCCTCCAAAAGTTTCCAACACCAGCACTCTGCATTTCTGCCCCATCATTCAACACGTTTTGACCAGTATAGGGAGAATCAAAGTTTGACAGGTAAAATCAACTCCAATCAGAAAAAAAGGGTAGATTTGGAGAGTATACAGAATAATATTTCCAACGAGCTATCATGGGCCCAATTTGGACCCAGGGAAGGCCTCCAAATTCCCTCTGCAAAACGGCGTTGTGCCTTCAGAAACTGGCGCTGCGCCTTTGGCCGACCTGACAACCCGTTCAGGCACTGCGCCTTTGGCTGACCCAAAAACCTGGGCAGGCACTGCGCGTTTGGATAGTAAGGATTATAAGCCCCGCAAACTCTCCAAATCAACTAAAAATTTCTCCAAGACATCACCAAGGGCCCTTCAAGCATGGTTAAGGTAATGTGTCATCAAATACACTCATTTGCAAGCATGTTTGATGATTTTTAAATGATAAGGAAACCCTAGGAGACTAACCTAATACTAAAAACTTGAGGTCACTACTTAAACCTCTTTCCATATGCACATAAAGAAGATCAATCAAGACAGGAGGTGAAATCAAGGTGGTTGCATTGGTTTAAAGGTTTTTCATCCATCAAGGCTTGACATGACACTCAGTCCCTTATATTGCAAAACAGAGTGACATCACATGCCCTCTTTCCTATCAGTTTGACATCAGTGACGTGAGGAGGCAGATATCAATGAGACAGAGAGTGATAAAGCAGAGCGCATCAGAGATGTTGAAGACAGTATGGAACAAAGCCATGATGAGCAATAATGAGTCAAACAAGGAAAAATCAAGCAGTGAAGAGGAGGCCATTTGGGTCTTAAAACAGTGAGGCTCATAGTGGTTCTAAAGGTAGCAAAGCACATATCAGCAAAGAGCATGACAGTAAGACAAAGAGCCATGGTAACAGTCATGACAGTGAAAGCAGTGAGAATGTAGAGGACAGTAAGGAAGAGAGAAATGATAAGCATAGCCCATAAGTCAGTGAGCAAAATGAAAGTGCAGAAAATAATGAAGAGGCAGAAGAAGAAAGTGAGAAAATGATCCATGATGAAAATAGGTCAGAGGGGGTAGATATCAGTGAAGAGGAAGAAATTGAGGCTGATATCAGTAAAACAAATATCAGTGGCACTGAAGACACTAAAATGGTGGACATAGAACCTTTTTATTTAACCCACCAAAGGAGGAAAATAGACCAAGAAAAGCTTGTAATTCTTGATGAAGCTTCTCTATAGGCCTCCCAAACCCCATGAGAAAGATAATTGCAAATTTTGGCAAGTTTTTGACATTTTTGGTTTTTTGATTGATATTAAGGGTCGAAAGCGCAGCACCCTTGGCGCTATGATTTTCCTACAAGCATCCAATGGGGGTAAAGTTTACATTTTTGGATTCATCAGGCCAAGGACATCATTCACACCAAATTTCAGATCATTTGGAGCATTTTGGTCCCTCAAAAGGCCCAAAAACATATCGATTTTCACCTTTCTGCCATGTTTTCAGCGCTGGTGCTGCGCCTTCAACAACCTTGGGAGATTGAATTTTTGAACAGGTTAATGGAGCCCAACCAGAAAACCAAGGGAAGTTTTGGAAATTAGAATCAACATTATTTCCAACGAGCCATCACGAAGCCAATTCTGACATCGGGAAGACCACCAAAACTTGGCTGCAAGTGGACCCAGTTTTCCGGTGCAGGCGCTGTGCCTTCAGACCTCATTGTTGCACCCTTATGTGCAAAAGTCAACAAAAGACACTCATTTATGAAAAAAAGATATTTTAGTGTTTTTTTGGGCAAATCACTCCAAACTTAGGTGTTAGGAGTTATTTTTTCATTTATTTCATTAGATATTTTATGCCTGGGGCCTTGCATGGTCTTTTCGACATAAATGGCATTTATGAGTATTTATGAAATTTTCAAAACCTAGTTAGGGTTTTTGACCCTCCTTTGCTAGATAAATAGATCATGGAGGTCTCATTGTAAGAGGTTGGAATTTGATGACTCTTGTGAGTAATACATAGTTTTGGAGATTGAAGAGAAATTGGTTTTTGGTGTTTGTGGACGGCTTGGCTTGCCTGACATTGGAGAAGGCTTGCTTGCAAGATCCCTGAGCATAATTAATGGTGGTGTGTTCCTATTTAGTTCATTTTTTCTTTTGTTATCATTATGTTTCATCTTTTTATGTTGCAGTAGGAAAAAAGTTTTAGACTAAGAAATGTTGTTCAGAGATACCTTAGCTCTGTTTGTCCTTACTGCCTCTATGTTTTCCTTTGCTAGGTCAGTTTAGAGAATTCTTAGTTGCTCTCTAGACCCACTTATACTTGTTTATCTTATGAATGATTCAATACAGTAAATATCAAGATGTTTTATGGTTAGCCCTGCTTGTTTGATGTTACTTAAACATTGTTCTTAAGATCTTTCTTTGAAGTATCACTAATTAGGTTTAGCCAAAGAGGTTTATGTTTTGTTCATGCCCTTTGTCCATTCTTGAAAGGTTGCCTTGGAGGTCTTTATAGCTCTGATCAATGATGTTTAGGAGTTCCCTCTTATTTGATCTTTGCTATATGTTTATCTTGCATGTTTTATTATCTGAAGGTAGATAGCTAGGGAGTTTATGAGTTTCCTACTCTCTAGGGTTTACTAGATTGTTTCCTTGATGTCTGTTTGCTAGGGTTTGGTCAAAGAAGTCTATGGTGCGCTCCATCCTTTGATTCTCTCTTATGCATAGTGATCTTAGAGGCCCTTCTTATTAAAGTATTTGAAAAATAATTCTTAACTGCCCTTTGCCCTACTTTGTTCACAATTTATTGTTCATTTCATCTCACACAAACCTTGAAGATCCATTTGACCATGTTAGATTTACCCTGTGATGCACCCTGATCCATTGTTGAAATTTCCATGACCTTTTATAGAAGCCGTAGCCCAATGACTTGAAGATCTCTCACTCCATCTATTCTACTCGATCATCTACCCAACCCAAACAAACAAACAAACCCTAAACTTAACAACTAACCTAAATCAAACCCTAAAAGCAAACAAGTTCACATCCTTTGCACAAAATAGAGAGAGCCCTCTTTGAGTCTAGGAAGGCTAGGTCCTAGGACTCCAAAGACTAGTCTGATGTTACCCTTGTTCATTTGTTCTCACTAATCTAAAAAATTACGGGGACCTAACATAATGGCGATCACGGTGGGACCTTACGAGTAAGAAACAAGCTTAGAAATCCTTAAAGAACTCAGAAAACCCTTGTCAAATAGTATCCACTAACTCGGCGCCATAACATAATGGCGATCACGGTGGGACCTTATGAGTTAGTGACAATCTAAGTATTCCTTAGGATCTCAGAAAACCCACAAACATCCTTAGATTGGTATTTAATTGTTGATGGTGGTGTTATAGTGTCATTTATCACCTTCATGTACTTGATGATTTCCACTTTGGCCTTGGGCACCCTTTCCCCTCAAACTTGAACAATTTCACTAAAAAAAGTGTCTTAAAACCCATACGTGACTCTGCCCAAACTTTTCCGCATATACACGTGAGTCCATTCATAGAGATCTGCGTATACCTTTTTAATTATTAAAAAATATATATTTTCCCTATTTTTGAGGTGGGTTTGATGGTTATTCCAGTAATTTAACCACGCCAGCCCGTGGCCTAACTACTCCTAATTGCAGAAACTAATTTGAGGGAGTATAAAATCCTCTCAAAGGAATGGCCTAAGGGAGAGAGAAAAATATAGATATTATACTCTGTTGGAGCCCTATTCAAGTCTGATATTCCCGTGCCTCCTGCACTTCCCAGGTATATTTAGGAATCCCTTGTTTCCTTGAGATGTTCATCACCCTATATGACATCTATTGTGCACACATCTTGGAAGAATTCTTGTGAGGCTAGGGTTGGACGGATCCAGAGGATGGTATGCTCGAAGGTCGTGGCAGGATTCAGGTGATCTCTCCATGTTTTGATTATTTTATGTGTCATTCATAATAAGAAGAGGCATCTTGTTCCCGATGTTTACGTGTTTATGATTCTTTATACATGTGTAATAATCATTAATTGAATATTTCATATTGTTTTTATGATATTATGCATTATTTTCACTGACATCTAGGAACTATATATGTTGTACATCTAGGTTTTTGCATTTGTTCTTTGTGGATTTATAGGTTTTAGAGCACAAAGTGTTGCAGGGGCTTTGCACCCTGTGGGATCTACATCAACCGAGTGACTTTCGAGTAAGTTCTGCAACCAGTAGTATCTAGTTTTCAGTATAAAAGTTGGTTAAGTGAGTCCTTCTTGAATGGCGTGCCCCTGATCTGTGAAGGTTGTCAACCCAAGACCTTTAGGGTGTTATTTCTCGAAACAGGTGGACAACAAATACATCCTTAAAACTATAATCATCATCCACCTGGTGACTCCACTGGTCTTCAGTAGCCCTGTTGACCCCAATAGTTCTCAAAGACTCCCCTAGGAATGCAATAATCAATCCTAATATTGTTTATGGTGGACAAAAAAGTTGAAATCTTCCACCTAGCGACTCCACAACTCTCAATAGACCTAAAGACTCCACTGGTAGAAAAATATAGTCTGGTTGAAAGGATACAATGACCCTTTCTGATTTAAAAACATGGATCCAAGGATACAAAGGAGATATGCTCCAATTAACAGAGATCACATCCCTAGGTTTCCACACAAAATGCCTCAGATAAATTGGTTTTCAAGCCTGCCTATGTTTTAAGATGAAAAATTTGATGACCCCTTGTTACATCTCATCAAATTTAATATACATGTATGGAGGTTAAAAGTTGAATGGCATGAGGACTGCCTCATGAAAATTTTCATGGGGACATTAGAAGGTAAGACAAGAGAATGGTATGAAGGTCTGAAACCAAGTAGTTTGTTTTCCTTAAAAGACCTCCACAAGGTGTTTTATGATCATTATAAAGAATATTGTCCATCTTTATCATTAGCTGAAAATTGTTGTGATCAATCTGAAGATTTCATACAATACCTTGTAAACATTGATGAAAATTTAGGGAACTGGCATCCTAAATATATTAGAAGAACTCCATGCATTTCATACTCAAGATAACTATTATGACAGCCAAGAAGAGTTGGTTGAGGATGAAATAAATCAGTAAGTAAAGGAATATCTTCAGGATCTCTCTGAAGGCACAGGTAATGACTTACCATCTCTTCTAGGAGAGGCTCAAGAAGACATTTAGCCTCAAAATCAGCCTTCACAAGAGAAAGAGAATTGTTGTATTTCTGTCCAAAGAAAGAGGAAAATGCTTCCTATTTTAACTCAAGAGGAAATAAACCAACTTCTAAACATATATCCAACCTCTAAACCTTCATATGAACAACACATTCCTATTCATTCTTCTGCCAATCCCACCTACCATAGATCAGAAAATAGATGTGTAGATCAATTTAAGAGAAACAATATGATAATCCAATATGTTTGATTGGTGAGATTACTTATTTTTATGATTTTCCAAAGTTTGATCAGTATGATGATGGTCATGTTATCCAAACAGAAGCTAATCTTGCAGAGCTATCAGCAGTTGATTTGTGGGAGGAACTTTAATTTCATCCACTTGGAAACAGTAAACAACCAATAAACTTCAGCTCTGACAGTGATGAGGAAAGTCTAGAAAGTTTGGTAGTAAGTTAAGCATCTTTTCCTCTTTGTTCTAATTCATTTTAGTCCATAAAAAATATTTTTCATGTGAATGGAAATCAACAGTCTTTCAGTTTTGAGGTTGAGGTTGGGGAAGATAATGAGCTTCTTGAGCAAGTTGTTGATGAGGAGCCTTTTCCTGAGATGGTTGAGGAAATCATTGGTGACATAGAATCTTCCTTAGCTCCAGATTTGCAGCCACCAAGTCCCATTTAATTTCAAATTGCAGATGAAGGCTTGGAAAGTTATGATCACATAAGAGCTGTTGCACTTCCTTCTCAAGAAGATTTGTTGCCAAAGAATACTCCTGCTCATCAACATGATGACCTTCACATAGAATTCAACCCACTCAATCAGAACATATCAAGTGTGATAGAGGACAACATTGCAATATATGATGAAGCTACCAGTTCAGATGATCATGAGGAAGAGGAAGAGTTTCTTGTCCAAAAGAATCCCAAGCATAACCAAGTGAAGGAAGGAGTAGTCCGAGATGAAGGTCTTTCAAATCCTCCAAGCTAGGTATTGCTTCAAGACCCCTTTGTTGATTTCTTAGAGACATTTGAAGAGGGAGTAAAACATGTTAGGAGCAGTTTGATGCAAGGTATATGAAAAAATTTAGGCGCTACTGTTCAAAAACAAGTAAGGTGGGAGTGGCCTTTTGATTTTTTCAGCACACTCAAAGAGCTGAGCCAAGATCACTTATGGAATCATCTACTTGATTGGCTATTTTGGAAAAGAGAGTTCAAAAAATGAATATATATCATGTGTAGGTTAGATTAGGATAGATAGGAATGCTGATAAGCTCAGAACTATGAGAATCTTTCTAGTCTTTAGTCTTAGAATGCTAATCCAAAATGAAAAAAAAAAATAGAGAAAAGAATAAAAAGAGGGCAGATTTGAAGAAGAGGTACAACCCCATACCCAAAAAAGAGTTTTGCTGAAAGTGAGCAAGTCTAAATTCCACTCCTAGTTGAGAAAAGAGCCTTGTTCAGTCATCTAGCCTAATCATGATTGAACATGTTTTAAATTTTTTCAAAATAGGTTAGTGAAAGAAGACTTGTTAAACCATTTAATATTGACTTGTCAGTAGGTTAGATTTTGGTTCCAAATGCTCAAATCTGAACCAAAGAAGAGAGAGAGGGATGCATAAAAAATTCCAAATCACAGCCCTCATGTTTTCATTTTTACTTTTTGCAAATAATGTCTGTGTGAAGCTTGTCCAAAATTCCACAACCCATGACAAATCAGATTTCTTAACCCTGGTTTGGTCATGCTTTCAATTTCATTTCAGTAGGTTAGAGAATAGAGTCTTTCAAATAGCTTAATATTGACAGATGATTAGACTAGGTAGAGAATAAAAGAGTTCATCAGCATAATCTGAACTCTTGGGAGTGATAAGGGTACAAGTAGATAGTTTGTTTTGCTTTCAAAAGAAAAGAATTTCAAGGGTTTGTCAGTCCAAGTGCACCCAAAAGAAGAAAAAATGTTAGGAAAAAGTATGATGAGTAGGTAGAAATGAGGTTGAAGCAATCATGTCTTTTGGATTCTTAAGATCATAGCTTCAAGAGAAACATCAACAAATGAAAGAAGAGAGATCTGCCCAATGGATAAGGCACTGGTCTTCAAAACTCAGAGATTTGATATCTGAAGTTCTGGACACCTCCTGAAAAGGAGCTTCCCTCCCCAAGTGGAGCCATTGTTAGTCATCAATAATTTTTGTTATTTTGTAGATGACTAGATGTTGATCCTAGATTTCTAAAAACAAGATTCATGAATATTGTGAGTTTTAGAAATCTCACTGCCTTCATTATCCCTAAACCAAAATTTTCACTATTCTACTATTTTTCCATTCCATGGTTAAACTACCACTCCTAAAAGACCCATCATGGGATTATGACACTCATCTGTATCCTATTTTCCCATCTATAACCTCAGCATTATGTTTTTCTTTTGCTTCACCCCTCCACTTTCCATCTAGGGTTACCAAACAGCCTTTTCCTTCCCATGTTCACCAGGTTCCTCAAGCATTGATGGTCTCAAACTATCTCTGTAGGTTCTTTAGATAAATCAAATACATTGGATTTTGGATCTTCAATACATCAATTTGCCAAAAAACTCTGTTTTTACACTTGAAGACCCCAAACCAAGTTTCAGTGAAAGACCAAGTCAAAGGAGCCTCCCACTATGTCATTAGGGTTTCATAGGCTGTAGGTTCATCCTTGGTGTTTTAAGCACTGCTTTTCCTGTGTTAGAAGCTAGCTCAAATTTTAAAGAAGGTCAGCACATGCTTGTCCAAGATAGATCAGAAAAATCTCCAAAGAAGACTACCACTCATTTTCAAAGTCTGCACATGAGGTAATGAACAAGCTTAACATTTTTGCAGAAGTGTTAAGAGGTCAATCAGCAGGAGAAATTGATGAGGTAAGTGGTTTTTTCCTAAAATATTTCATATTGCAGCAATGAAGACAAGAAATTTATGGTTTTACACTTGGCAGTCCAACAAAGTGCCAAACAGTGATCAAATTGGAGAAAATAACATGGAGGAAGCACTAAACCCTAATTTCCTCTTCCACTAGGCTCGGGTTTTCTATGTAAAAGAGGCATAGGAGAAGAATACCCATATGGTAGGCCATATCAGCAATCATGAAGCCATCCCAACTCATAAACATCGTGCCTCCATCTTTTTCCAGGAATTCTTTCCAAGAGCCGAGCCATTTGTCACTCATAGGGCCAGTTTTGCTTCAAACTATGTTTATTACCAAAGAAAGATGAATTTGACAAAAGTGAGAGAAATTTTTGTCCGTAATGGGTCCAATAAGAAAAACCTCCTTCATATTTTATATAGGTGTCATGGTTTTAGAACAATGTCAAAAATACAGGTGTCATGGGAGAATTGCTGCACTTCTGGAGTGACATTGGGAAAATCATTTTTTCTCATAGTTGGAGTGTCCAAATGAATTGCTTGAAAAGTCAAATGACAACTATACTGGAAGATATTTCTAATGATCTATCATGAGCTCAATTTGGAGTTGAGTAAGGCCTCCAAAAGTGTAGGAATTTACAGGGTAAGTTCCGTAAATCAAGAAACAAAGGTCACCGCTCACAAACAGATCAAAAATCAGTACACCAGTATAATCACATGGTTAAAACCCTCAAATAGGGAAACATTCCACGCCCTGAGCCAATGCGGCCACTTCAGGGAATTTATTAATATAAAAGAAAAGTTACATATGTTTCTCTCATAAACGGTTACCGTACAAATGACCCTCCATGCTCTTTAAATAGAGATCATGGATCAATCGGGTGTTAAGCCAATGATCAAGTGCCGTTAATACCAAGGTGAGAGATAATTTTCGGATCACTACAAATCGTGACCATCGGATTATAAGTTACAAATGTACATGGTAAATAAACACACTTTACCTAACTCTACACTAGAATAAGTTATTATTAACTATTTCCTATGTGTCGGAATATCCTAACATCCCCTCTTAAGAACAACTTGGGATAGGATTGAAGAATTTACAAAGGTGACACAAAAGGAGCCTATTTCCTATGTGTCGAAATATCCTAACATCCCCCCTTAAGAACAAATTGGGATAGGATTGAAGGATTTACACAAGTGACACAATAGGAGAAGGAAGGAGGCATTAGAGCCTATCCCCCATTAATGAAAACTTTCCTGAACTCCAAGAATGGATCGAAGTTTGGTAAACTTCACTTCTGTGAGAGCCTTCGTAAAGATATCGGCTACTTGATCATTGGTCGGACAATACTGAACTTCAAGAACATGATCATGAATGAGCTTTCTGATGAAGTGTATGTGGAGTTCAATGTGTTTCATATGCTGATGCTGAACTGGATCCTTACATAGCTGAATGGCACTTTGATTATCACACCAAAGTGTAGTTGGATGCTGCTGATGAAGACCAAATTCAGACAGGATCTGACGAAGCCACATGGCTTCCTTTCTGGGTTCAACTGCACCATGATACTCTGCTTCTGCTGAAGAAAGGGAGATGGTACTTTGTTTCTTACAAGACCAAGTAATAGGTCCTGAACGAAGAGTGAATACATATCCTGCAGTGGACTTCCGATCATCAGGGTCACCAGCCCAATCAGAATTAGTGAAACCAATCAACAAGGGAGATGCCTCTGCACTGTAATGAATCCCGAACTGAACTGTACCTCGAATATATCGAAGTATTCTTTTAGATTCTTTCCAATGACTTTCATGAGGTTGGTGCATAAACCGAGAAACAAGACCAATGGCAAAGGAAAGGTCAGGACGAGTATGGGTTAGATACAAACGTTTACCAACAAGTTGACTGTATGAGGTAGCATCAACTTCAGGGGTAGTACAGTTGACTGAAAGCTTGAATCCAGACTAAAAGGGAGAAGGGGCAGGATTACAATCTTCCATGTGAAAGTGGTGTAGAAGATCACATGCATACTTGGACTAAGAGAGGGTAATGCCTTCCTTGGATTGCAAGACTTGAAGACCAAGAAAATAATGCAAGTGTCCTAAGTCTATCATTTCAAACTTATTTTTGAGGCTAGACTTCACATGGTTTATATGGTTTGGATTACTACTAGTAAGGATAATATCATCAACATAAAGAACAAGTATGGTGAAGGAATTACCCTCCTTCTTGGTGTAGACAGTGTTGTTAGAATGGCACCTAGAAAAGCCATTATCTAAGAGAAATCTATCCATTTTGGCATACCAAGCCCGAGGGGCTTGTTTGAGACCATAGAGAGACTTCCTAAGGTGACAAACAAGGCTGGAGTCTTTTTGGATAAAGCGAGGGGGTTGTTCCATGTAGATTTCTTCATGCAAATCTCCATGTAAGAAGGCAGATTTAACATCCATCTGATGGACTTCCCATTTAAAAGAGGCAGCAAGGGAAAGAAAAAGGCAGATAGAATTCATTTTGGAAACAGGGGAGAAGGTTTTAGTATAGTCAATGCCTTCAACTTGTGAAAAACCTTTAGCGACAAGACGAGCTTTATGTCTATCCACTTTTCCATCTGGTCCAAACTTTGTTTTGTAAACCCATCTACATCTGGCAAGTTTTCTTCCTTTTGGAAGAGGACCAAGATCCCAAGTATTGTTTGCCGATAAGGAACGATACTCTTCATTCATAGCTTCATCCCAATATGGATGACTGGAGGCTTCTTCAAAGGTTTATGGATCAATTTTTTCTGGAACTTGATCCAATAAGGAAGAGGCTCTTTCGAACTGAGAACGTGTACGTCGTCGATCGGCAGGGTCACCTTCAAGAACCTGCTGCATCCCGAGTAGAGCGGACCCATCTTGGAAGCAGTGGAGTATAAGGAACAATTTCACGAGATGGAGGAGGATTTTTATCCTCGCTTTCATCATCTGAAATAGAAGGAATTCTATTAAAAATAGAAGAGAGAGAGAGAGGTGGCACATATGCCGAATCAAGCTCGCAGGCCAAAGGTGGCACACCCGCCGAACTAGGCTCGCAGGACGATATATTTTCATCAAAATTTACATCTCTTCTAATGATTATATTTTTGGATTTGGGTTGAAGAAGTCTATATCCTTTGACATCTTCAGAATATTCAACAAAAATACATTTTCCACTCTTAGGTTCTAAGGTTTTATGTTTCGCATATGGAATATGGGCCCAAGCATCACTTCCAAAAACACGAAAGTGACTTACATTTGGTTTGATTGAGCTCCAAGATTCTTCTGGATTTATATTCTTTAAAACCTTAGTAGGAGTGCGATTTACTATGTAATTTTCACAGTTAATGGCTTCTGCCCAAAAATTGAGACCAAGTCCTTTAGATTGAAGCATACAATTAGTCATTTATTTTAAGGTGTGATTCTTCCTTTCAGCTACACCATTTTTTTGTGGAGTATATGGAACAATATGTTGCAATTGAATGCCATGCTCAGTGCAAAATTTGATAAATTTGTGTTAACATATTCTCCGCCATTGTCTGATCTTAACTTAAGAATTTGATGTCTAGATTGTTTCTCAACAAAGGCCTTAAAGGCCAAGAACATGTTAAAAAATTCACTCTTGAGTTTTAAGAAATATAACCAAGTGTGTCTGGAAAAATCATCAATGAACGTTAAGAAGTAATTGCAACCAGATAAAGAAACAACATGAAGTGGACCACATAAATCACTGTGCACAAGCGGCAAAGGGGCTGAAGTGTGCCAAGAGGCACGTTTGTTAAAACTATCCCGATGATGTTTTCCGAGTACACATCCGGAGCAAACACCATCCCGGCAAGATACCATAGGAAGGCCCGTCACCATATTTTCCTTACATAGAGTTTGAAGAGAGCGATAGTTTAAGTGACCAAATCACTCATGCCAAAGTTTGCTCACATCATCATTATGAGCAACAAAAAGAGAGGGAAGAGATGATGACCCAAAGTTGTCAAACTTATACAACCTTGTGGAATCATCAACAATGCCAATAGCTAAAATATGTTTAGGATCTTTGAGGTCCTTGATTACAACATCATGAGGTGAGAATTCTACTATTTTCCCTTCACTTGAATGAGTTATCTGATAAACAGATAGAAGGTTGAATGACAAGGTAGGAACACATAGTACATCATTAAACTGACCATTTTCTAGATGAATGGTTCCAAATCCTACAACACTAAGAGATCTATCATCACCAACATAAATATGTTTGGTGTTACAATCATTTAAAGAAGAAAACATGGATTTATTTTTAGCCATGTGGTAAGAAGCTCCAGAATCAATGAGCTACTTATGAGAAGGAGAAGAAGAAGATACATTTAATGCATAACTAGATCTTGATGCTTGACAACCACAAGCAGAAAGTGCCATGCCTGAAGATGAAGGTGAAGAGTGCTCCAAATTGATGTTGTGCTTCTTCATTGCTGCTTCTAAGGTTTCCATCTTCTTAAAACATTTGGAATCTAAACGGCCATCACGATTGCAAAATTTGCAATGTCTATCTGTCTTATTTCCTTTGTTTTTATATGCCTTATCATTTTGGTGAGTTGCTTTTTCAGTTTGTGGCTGAAATTGCTTAGGACCCTTGTTTGGTTTCAAACCATACTTTTTAGGATATTGCTTCTTGGGATTCCTTTGATATGGTTGTTTTTGGGCTGCTAAGGCTTTCTCAGAAGCATTTCCAGCAGTGATAAGACCAAGGTGTAAAATTTTTTCTTGTTCTCTTATCAAAGAATCACAAAAGGCATCAAAAGAGGGATTCTTGTAGGTGGTTCCTGAAGAAATGATGGCTTCTCTAGTGGAATGGAAGGCAGAAATTAATATAGAGTATGCAGGGCCAAGCTTAGTAATAATGCAATATATGAGGCTACCATATTCCTTTTTGACCTTACAACCTTCTAAAAGAACTCCGAGTGTCTTGAATTTGGACAAAAAATCTTCAATAGAGGAGAAATTATTGGGGTCCAAAGTAAGCAACTCATTTTCAAGCTGATGGGCCCTCATTTGATTTTGAATGCCAAAGACAATATTTAGCTTGTCCAGGGCTTCATGAGGGGTGTCAATGTCAAGGATATGAAATCGAAGATCTTGAGCAATGGACATTCCTATCAACCCTCATGCTTGATCTTGTTTATTTTACCATTTAGAAACTTTATCATCATCAGAAGGTTTAGTTTCTAGCCCTGTGGTTATTCGATAAAGCCCTTTACTTCTAAGTATATCTACCATGTGAGGTAGCCATTGGAAATAATTGGTGCTGTTAAGAATAACCGGGCATGCACTTTCCATTTTGAAAAAAAAAAAAAAAACTGAAGCTGAGAAAAGCTGAAAATAACTGCTCCAATGGAAATATCTTGAAAAATTAGGCCATTTAAAAAAAAACGGCTCGAAAAACGACTTTCGGATGAAAAAGTTATGCCTTTTGAAAAAACTGAGTTGTAGATGTCGAATAGTTATGGGAACGAGATGAAGTGCGGCTCTTTTAAAAAAAATTCCGCCCTTTGAACAAATTTTTTTTACAAAAGAAGCTTGAGAAGGAGACTTGAACCCAAAACCTCTATTCTCATAAACTAACCCCTCACCAAGTGAGATAGTAAAAGGATTATGTTACTTTAGAAAGGAGGAAGGGGGGATTATAATTATTATAAATTATTATTATTATTATTATGGGAGGTGTGCGTGCCTTTTCCTGCACAAAAAATGAGCAAAAGAAAAAACAAAATGCACAGCCTTACGACAGAATGTTAGATTCTCGGTTAGCCTTACCGGCAACTATCACTTTTTTCACTATTTTGATTTCCTGAGATCACACAAAGACGCAAGGAAAGAGCATACATAGCAAAAAAAATCCCTTTTTCCTGTTTCTGATTTGCCGAGATCGCACGGAGTGCACAACAAAGAGCATACACAGAGAAGAGGGTATAAATCTGGCAAAAAAATAAAACCTTAATATAGAAAAAAAATCAAAATAAGTAGAACTATTAACAAATATAACTACAAAATAGATGCTTTATACCTCCAAATCTAAACTGACATAACTTGGGCAGCCGGAAACCTTTTTGCATGAAAAAAAAGGCATTCCTCACTGTAACAGATGCTCCAGACACAACTGAGCAGTTCTCCAAGCCCAAAATTTTTCAAAAATAGTATATTTACAAAATGACATTCGCATGCAGTCAAACCGGCTTCGGATTTTGATCAACAACGGACGTGGCCCTCAAAATAGCTCTGATACCATGTAGGAATTTTCAGGATAAGTTTCGTAGATCAAGAACCAAAGGTCACCGCTCACAAACAGATCACAAATCAGTACACCAGTATAATCACGTTGTTAAAACCCTCAAAGAGGGAAAAAGTCCACGCCCTGAGCCAACACGGCCACTTCAGGGAATTTATTAATATAAAAGAAAAGTTACATATGTTTCTCTCATAAACGATTACCGGACAAATGACCCTCCATGCTCTTTAAATAGAGATCATGGACCAATCGGGTGTTAAGCCACAGATCAAGTGCCGTTAATACCGAGGTGAGAGATAACTGTCAGATCACTACAAATCGTGACCGTCGGATTATAAGTTACAAATGTACATGGTAAAGAAACACACTTTACCTAACTCTACACTAGACTAAGTTATTCTTAACTATTTCCTATGTGTCGGAATATCCTAACAAAAAGTTGCCAACACCAACACTCTGCATTTCTGCACCATCATTCAGAACTTTTTGACCAGTCTTGGGAGAATCAAATTTTGACAGGTCAAATAAACTCTAATAAGAAACAAAAGGTATATTTGGAAAGTAGACATGATAATATTTCCAACAAGCTATTATGGGCCCAATTTGGACCCCGGGAAGGCCTCCATATTCCATTTGAAAAAAGGCGTTGCGCCTTTAGAAACTGGCACTGCGCCTTTAGAAACTGGCGCGGCACCTTTGGCTGACCTAACAACCTGTTCAGGCACTGCGCCTTTGGCCGACCCGAAAACATGGGCAGGCACCGCGAGTTTGGCTAGTAAGGCTTATAAGCCCTGCAAACTCTCCAAATCAACTAACAATTGCTCCAAGACATCACCAAGGGTCCTTCAAGCATGGTTAAGGGAATGTGTCATAAAATACACTCATTTGCAAGCAGGTTTGATGATTTTTAAATGATAAGGAAACCCTAGGAGACTACCCTAAGACCAAAAACTTGAGGTCACTACTTAAACCTCTTTCCATCTACACATAAAGAAGATTAGTCAAGACAGGAGGTGAAATCAAGGTGGTTGCATTGGTTTAAAATTTTGTCATCCATCAAGGCTTGACATGGCACTCAGTCCCTTATATTGAAAAATAGAGTGACATCACATGCCCTCTTTCCTATCAGTTTGACATCAGTGAAGTGAGGAAGAAGATATCAATGAGACAGAGAGTGATAAAGCAGAGAGCAACAGAGATGTTGAAGGTAGTATGGAACAAAGCCATGATGAGAAATAATGAGTCAAACAAGGAAAAATCAAGAAGTGAAGAGGAGGCCATTTGGGTCTTAAAACAATGAGGCTCATAGTGGATCTAAAGGTAGCAAAGCACATATCAGCAAAGAACATGACAATAAGACAAAGAGCCATGGTGACAATCATGATAGTGAAAGCAGTGAGAATGCAGAGGACAATAAGGAAGAGAGAAATGATAAGCACAACCCACAAGTTAGTGAGAAAAATTAAAGTGCAGAAAATAATGAAGAGGCAGAGGAAGATAGTGAGGAAATGAGTCATGATGAAAATAGGTCAGAGGAGGCATATATTAGTGAAGAGGAAGAAATTGAGGCTGATATCAGTAAAACAAATATAAGTGAGACTGAAGACACTAAAATGGTGGACATAGAACCTTTTTCTTTAACCCACCAAAGGAGGAAAATAGACCAAGAAAACCTTGGAATTCTTGTTGAAGCTTCTCTATAGGCCTCCCAAACCCCGTGAGGAAGATAATTGCAAAATTTGGCAAGTTTTTGACAGTTTTGGTTTTTTGACTGATATAAAGGGCCGAAACTGCAACACCCTTGGCGCTACGATTTTTCTACATGCATCCAATGGGGGTAAAGTTTAAATTTTTGGATTCATTAGCCAAAGGACATCGTGCACACAAAATTTCAGAGCATTTGGAGCATTTTGGTCCCTCAAAAGGCCCAAAAACATGCCAATTTTCACCTTTCTGCCATGTTTTCAGGGTTGGCGTTGCGCCTTCAACAACCTTGGGAGATTTACTTTTTGAATAGGTTAATGGAGCCCAATCAGAAAACCAAGGGAATTTTTGGAAAGTAGACTCAACATGCTTTCCAATGAGCCATCGGAGCCAATTCTGACATCGGGAAGACCACCAAAAATTGGCTGCAAGTGGACCCAATTTCCCTGTGTAGGCGCTGCGCCTTCAGATCTCATTGTTGTGCCCTTATGTGCAAAAGTCAACAAAAGACACTCATTTATGGAAAAATGATATTTTAGTGTTTTTTGGGGCAAATCACTCCAAAGTTAGGTGTTAGGAGTTATTTTTGCATTTATTTCATTAGATATTTTATTCCTTGGGCCTTGCATGGTCTTTTTGAGATAAATGACATTTATGAGTATTTATGACATTTTCAAACCATAGTTAGGGTTTTTGACCCTCCTTTGCTAGATAAATAGAGCATGGAGGTCTCATTGTAAGAGGTTGGAATTTGATGACTCTTGTGAGTAATACATAGTTTTGGAGATTGAAGAGAAATTGGTTTTTGGTGTTCGTGGATGGCTTGGATTGCTTGACATTGGAGAAGGCTTGCTTGCAGGATCCCTGAGCATAGTTAATGGTGATGTGTTCCTATTTAGTTCATGTTTTCTTCTGGTATCATTATGTTTCATCTTTCTATGTTGCAGTAGGAAATTTTTTTTAGACTAATAAATGTTGTTCAGAGGTACCCTAGCTCTATTTGTCCTTACTGCCTCTATGTTTTCCTCTGCTAGGTCAGTTTAGAGAATTCTTAGTTGCTCTCTAGACCCACTTATGCTTTTTTATCTTATGAATTATTAAATACAGTAAATATCAAGATGTTTTATGGTTATCCATGCTTGTTTGATGTTACTTAAACATTGTTCTTAAGATCTTTCTTTGAAGTATCACTGATTAGGTTTAGCCAAAGTGGTTTATGTTTTGATCATGCCCTTTGTCCATTCTTGAAAGGTTGTCTTGGAGGTATTTATAGCTCTGATAAATGATGTTTAGCAGTTCCCTCTTCTTTGATCTCTGCTATATGTTTATCTTGCATGTTTTCTTATCTAAAGGTAGATAGCTAGGGAGTTTAGGAGTTCCCTACTCTCTGGGGTTTACTGGATTGTTGCCTTGATGTCTGATTGGTAGGGTTTGTTCAAAGAAGTCTATGGTGCACCCTATCCTTTGATTATCTCTTATGCATAGTGATCTTATAGGCCCTTCTTGTTAAAGTATTTGACAAAGGATTCTTAACTTCCCTTTGCCCTACTTTGTTCACAATTTATTGTTCATTTCATCTCACACAAACCTTGAATATCCATTTGACCATGTTAGATTTACCCTGGTCCATTGTTGAAATGTCCATGAACTTTTATAGACTCCATAGCCCAATGAATTGAAGATATCTCACTCCATCTATTCTACTTGATCATCTACCCAACCCAAACAAACAAACAAACCCTAAACTTAACAACTAGCCTAAAATCCAACCCTAAAAGCAAAAAAGTTCACATCCTTTACACAAAATAGAGAGAGCCCTCTCTGAGTCCAGGAAGGCTAGGTCCTAGGACTCCAAAGACTGGTCTTATGTTACCCCTGTTCATTTTTTCTCACCAATATAACAAATTACGGGGACCTAATAGGAGGAAGGCTAAAAAATTCTAGTGCTTACACGAGATGATATCGCAATTTCCATTAGTAGTAATAAATATTCAAGTGAACAATATAGGGTATTATCACCTAGTCAACTCACAAAAAGGAAATAAAATGGCTATGATAACCCCAATAACAGGTTTAGGGCTGAAATAAATTGAGGTAGAGGTCATTATGGATATGGACACGGTTCAGCTTCTAGTGATGGTATTCCATCACAAAATGGGTAAAATTCATAGTATGGAGCAATGAGAGGGTAGGGAAGGAGGAATTTTCAGATAAATAATTACAATAGAAGATACTACAATGGGAGGAATCATATATCTTATCCTCATCAAAATTACACTACAAAAGAGAGTGTATTTTGGACAGGTAATGTCAATGAGGTATGCAACCTTGTACATGTTAATTTTTCATCAAGAATCATTTTTATTTGATTTTATAGTTACATTTCATCGTTATCATGTTACATTCACCCAAAATAATTATTCCTTTGTACATATCTATATTATTAACTATCATAATATATAACTATGCAGAAAGAACACCACCACCACCATCATCATCATCTAAGAAGAAAAAAGTAAAAGATCAAAGGAAGAGATGTATGAACACATACAAACACCAGGATTGTTCTGAGACCAGGGGAAAACCCTTCCAAATTATTCTTCTTAGATCTTCATTAAATGATTTAGTAACAAGAGTACAATAATCCATAGGTACATATATTTATGATGTATAAAAAAATATCATACAAAGACTAAAACCATACCCATACTTCTGCATGAAGGAAAAACTAAATCTAAGAACTTAAATGCACTGACATTGGTTATAGAAAATTGATGAACACGACTGATACTAAATGAGGACTAAAGATAAATCTGTAGCAGAAATAAACTGATCTGATCTATAGATCAATAGATCTATAATAGAAAAACACGGATCTGAAATATCACCAAGTGATCTCAACTCTTAAGCCTTAGATCTAAATCCAAGAGACTATCAATGATCGCTTTGACGGAACTGTGACTGAACAACAAATGTTTGGAAGCGTTGCACAATCAAATGAAGGTTAACCAAATTAGATCTGCCCAGTAATTCTCTAACCCATGGTCTTAATATGCTCAGACCATGACTTTGGGGCTCTGAGCCTCTACCACAACACTTTGTGCCCACGACTCTAATTTAGATCAGCCCGATTTGACCTCTGTGACTAGGTTGCGCCCTAAACAAGCTTAACCAGAAGTTCTAAGGTCCTTGTCTACAGGAAAAACACACCCATCCCGCAACTCTGCTGACCTAGGTCGCTACCTCAACATTTCATTCCCATGACTTTTCTTCATATCACCCACATCTAATGCGTGATCACTTCTGTGATCTCGACCTTTTGCTCGAGCTCCTATCGACATACTTGTGTGAGCCAGAAAAAGAAAATATGACCAAAATGAAAACTAGCATGGAGAAGATCTCATGAGTGAATGTGTGAAAATGAACTTGATGTCGCTCCTATTTATAACTTTGTAAGTGAACACTTGGGGCTTTTACCGGATCAACACGCGGTTAGGCTGACCCATAACATAATAAATTAATTCATAATTTAACTTTTGCTTAACCAATTGGGGCGATCTATAGGTCAATTTTGATCCTCTAGAAAAGATTAATCTAACTAAATTATTATCTTAATCATCTAAGTTGTCCAATGTGGAATTTGACCTTAGTTGAAAAAATTAACACTCCCTCTCCACTAGGGAGAATTCCACTTTGCAATCTTTGCATGTATTTCTCCGCATCATGGAATCATCACGATTTAGCACAATATGCTGATATATTTTCATAGATCAATATGACATTATGATATTCATGCATAATCACATGTCATCACTTTACATATCTCTTATATAGTCGTCATGCTGTAAACCTTTCCCATACAAATCATCAATGTACTCTTCATGCTTATTTTTTCTTGTATCTTGATTGTTCCTACTTGTATGCTGAACAGTCTCAGATCTAGAACACGAATTTGTTACCAGAGGGGAGCTTGGAATACCACCCTTCATTCATCAGGCTGTCATTATGAAATCTTTGCCATCGGGCTATTACCCGGAATATCATCAACAAAGAGCATATCAGCAGGGAGTACATCTCAACCTGTAACCGCATCAGGGAGTGCATCTCGGCCCGAAATCTCATATCTATAAATAAGATACCCATCTACAACCCCATATCTACAAATAAGATGCCCATCCATGCAGAGGAGATCATCTTGACCTTGGTGTTAGATCGGGGAGCTCACTCTTAACTCGTCCTATTTCCTAATGATCTTCCCATCGATTACCATGAATATTCATGTGGTAGAGCACCTGCATCATAATATTTCTTGGACGAGATACCCAACTTACCAATAAGTAAGGATCACGAGCCTCCAAGCCTTTTCAACCATTGGCCAAATAGAGAGGTATTACTGACAAGCCCTTCTTGTGGGTATGATGCCAACTAGGGTATAATATTCAACGACCAAAGGTGAATGAGCTACTCGACTTGTAAAAATGGACAAGGATCACACACATCCCATGGGTGACATATAGGGGAGAAAATTCTACGACCCTATTGTCCAGGGTTCCCCCAACCCTAGGATCCCTCTATCTTAATTCCTTGTTACACCATTTTTTGGTCATCTAACTTATCATCATTAGATGGACCCAAGTACACCATGTAAGACCAATTTTACCCTAAGTAAAATTGCTTTCACTATGTAAAATAACTTAATAAACCACATTTATTAGGTTTTTTATGGTCTAAACAAGAAACCCCAAAAGGAAATATTAAACAAACCTATTTTGTTTAATTTTCCTCATGGAATAATTAATTAAACCATAATTTAATTATTATTCCTAGTCATGTTTAACCCAAAAAACAAAGAAATTAATTAGATAAACCTTTATTTATCTTATTATTTTCTAGGAATAATTATTTAAATCTTATTTAGATAATATTCCTTGTTAAATATGACTAAATCACCCACAAATAATTAAATAAATCATTATTTATTTGATTATCTTTCAACCACTTCCTTAAATAATTAAATAAATCATTATTTATTTGATTATCTTCCAACCACTTCCTTTAAAAGATAAATAAATCATTTATTTATTTATTTTTGACTAATCAAGGGATTTGACCCAAGTCAAATACCTTTTCCCTCCAACAAATATAATAAAATATTCCATAAAAGGTGGATCTAGATTTGGTTAACATTATTTTAATCATGCACCAAGATCTAGAATGACCCAATATTTTGTTATAAATAGGAGGTTTTTCCTACCATTCTTCACCTTTTGTTGCCTATTAGATCACTCTGGATCTATACACTTGGTCACCATTTTCTGCCATTTGCTGTGTGAGCTCCCTTTGAGTTCCATTCTTTGTGTGGGTTTTCTACACCAACAAGAGAGAGAAATATTAGATCTGAAGTGCTGAGGACTTCCAAGAACCCATCCCACTGAGGAGAATTGGATACGCCTTCTTGCTTTCCTCCCAGGTGCCCAATTAATATAAAAATTCTTTCAAAAATTGTTCTTGTCTTGTCTATTGGTATATGGAGCAAACTCTTGTTTTTTCTGCGTAATGTCTTTCCATGCATAGATCTGGTTTTTGCAGCTCTTTTATGTTCAACTAACCGCAGATCTGAAGATATTGGAAGCCACTTTTGTTGTTAGGGCTATTAGTTATGCGTAGCTAAAGTGGTCCTTTTTCGTACACTTCGACAAAGGATTCATACTAACATTCCTCATTCTAGGAGTTTAAACAGAGAGGAAGAGTTAGCTCAGTGTCCTCGATCAATGCTACTCTCATATGGTATCTATTGATTCCTCTACCTAAAGGACATCAAATCAAGTGTTATGTTAGAACATACATGATCATGTAAATCGCACCGAGATAAAAATAACAACAAGATACCATAACCATCCTCCCTCTCATGGAGGTTTCAAACACACATGGATACTATAATAATCCTCCCTCTCATGGAGGTCACATGGACACTATAATCATCCTCCCTCTCATGTAGGTGTAAATCACAAGCCTCAAATCATATTGAACAGTTGTGTTGTCTCAAATGGAGAAATCATAGTCCCAACTATACGTATTTGAGATTCTCTTTCATCATCATATATCCATGTCTAACCCAGATCATGCTCGATCAATTCTCTAAGGAGATTCTACATCATGCCTCATAGCTAGCCTTGCTAGCAGCATTGTATCCCACCTCGGTCATGCTATATACCTCTCATCCAGGATATCACGGAAAATATCATACTAAGGCAATATCCAAATGTGCTTATAAATACTAATCCCAAACATCATCAGTTCATTCATGCAACTACATATCATGGGAGAAATATCTCAACCTTTAAGAGTAGAACAAATAAAATATGTTTGGTGGAAATTCTAAGTGAATCAACTCAATCATGAATTCAATCATGTTTTATACACATCACATATGAATGAATGTTCAAAATGGAACATTAATGCTTCAACCAACTAACAAATGCCATATCACCTTCAATCAACATTTGAACTTTAAATAAAAGTTTCCAAGGATTTACATTACACAAAGACTTTTCAACAACCTTGCAATATGGAATTTCTTTCCCAATTTTGTGAAATAAATTCTTCATGCCATGATACATCATTACGATATTCAAAATCCATCTCTCTCTTTCTTATATTTTCATAGGCTCACCACTTGTCAAGGATATACTATCAATATGTATAATAAAATCCATAATAAAAAATCACGACCATACCTTGGAACTAATTATCCTGACTTCACCAGATAACAGTCACATATAAACAAATATTAATGAAGGAGTTTGCATCACGCAAAAATCTCTATGATCCTAAGGCTTTATCACACCAACATATCTAGCCTTATTCAAATCAATGTTGTGTCAACAAAATTATCTCATTAGAATCCAGTAAAAAATATTATCACAGACATTGATTTCATAGTATCAATTCTTTCAACCAAAGACAGGTAGCGCACATATATATTCTTGACATCATTTCATGTCAAGCTCTCCAGTCTATCATTTTAATCATGTCATTACAAGAAATTTACGTTATTATATGTAAGTGCATAGACATCATGGTTAGGTCGTTCATGTTCATACTAAGTCACAACAACGATTATGCTAGGAACGAGGAGGCCAATGCAAAACCATATGTCTGTATACTCAAATATGACATTGAAGGACACTATGCCCACATAACATAGTCATATGGGAAAATCAACCATCACCAGGTAAAATCATGTCAACTCCAAATGTGTAATCATGGTGAGATCTATAAATCTAGACATGTATCAATCATTAAGCATCGTGTAAAAATTGCCAAACACAATTTATCAATATCAGTAAGCTAAAACATGATGAAAATTTCTAAAACATAATGACATATCCATATGGATGTCTGGGTCACCTGCACACACAAGTTCAGTTCAAACATATGAGTTTTCCTAGCTGAAAGATCTTATGGGAATTTGCAATACATCTTCATAACTGACATCTTCCAAGTGACCATCTGATTTCATTCTTAATTCCAACAATTCCAGAAATTAGTTCACAATGACAAGACAAATCAGAGATCCATGGATTAAGAGTACAGACTAAATTAATTGTACATAACTTCAATTTTGTGTCTCTCGGGCATAATCACATGTATGAGCCTTCCTTTGCATTAATGAGGCTCAAAGCTTTGCTGTGAATTGATAATTTTTAAACACTTCATAAATAATATTTCAATAAAACATATATTGGCCACATGAGAAAGAATATTTTAGAAGAGAGGTTCTCCATCTTAATGAGAGTCCACTTCATTCATGTCATCAATCTGTCTTTCATGGAGTCATGCAACAACAGATCTGTTAGATCATAAACACATATATATCATGATCATCAATATCATGTCATCAATATTTCATCAAGGGTTAGACTTGAAAATATCAAGGCATAAGCTTGATGTGACAACACAATCTTATGGTCCCAATAACAATACATCAAGTTAGAGCATTTAATTTCACTGCATGCTATAACCATAGATAGTCAAAGATATGAAACATTAATCTCATAGATATTCCTTTATCATCACAGTTTCCAACACCATGCATATCATAATCAAAAGGATCAAGTTAGGTTAATTGATAAACCAACAAGGTGAAATCATTCTTTTCTATGAGCTTTCATCATGCTTATCACATGCATTTCCATATGAATGAGGTAACCTTCTATAAGAGATCCAACATATTTTATGCATATCAAGAGTCAAGAGTACCATCCAATAAATTCAGAATCAAGGTCTAAAAAAAAACATTAAGATATGCCACTATATCCAAGATTAGTAATCACAACAAGTACTCTTGCAGAATCAAGCAGATCATTGTGATAAAACACATTCAATGCTAGGTGCACCATTTCATCATAGTAAACATAAATCCCAATCATTCATATCCATGCATAATCCATGTGAGAAGTAGACATTCTCAATATATCATAGGGCTTACCTAGCCATCCAATGATGTAACTGAATCATAACATTAACATAGTATACCATGCATGCCTGGCGGTATTACATGTGCACCTTCACATTGGCAGCTTGTAGTGCACAATCGCCTCTTTACCTTTTCCATATCTAGCCGCATTTCCAGATCTAGCCAATTTTTATGCATTTCCAAATATCCTCAAGATGGTTGCACTCATCACATCTCATCATGGCGGTTATATATATCCAGGTGCTCAAATATGCATGCAGTAAGTAATGACTAGAAACAATAATCATAGAAATTGGATATATAAGCATAAAAAAGAGTAAGGGTTATAATTCAAAGAGTACTTATCTTCAATGAGAGATGATCCTCTACCTCTTGAAACAACCTTCAAGGGTCATCCATTGATCTGAATGGGAATATTAATGTTTGTTGTGCTAAGATCCAAATCAGAATTTAAAGAAAGTGCTTGAGGATGATGAGATTAACTGCAAGTTTAACATGAGTTTTTTATGTGTTTTTATGTGAATTTCATGAGAAAACTAATATAAATAAAACAATGAACAAAAAAATCTAATAGACATGAACATCACCATAAATAGTAACACAACAACACATGATGAAGGATTTCACCTCGCTTGGGCTACGTCTCCTTGGTTTAACTTCCAATGGCTTGGACCTCTTCTATTATGCTCAAAAGTGTGATTACATGTGTTTATAATGTTCAAACAACTTTGAAACCTATTTCATCAGCTCTAGAATGTCTAAAAATGCTTGTGTGGCCTCTTTCTACCTTGAATTTGGCCAATAAATGACTTAGTTATGAATTCCCCAAGTTTCTTCACTACTTGCTCCACATTTTCCTCAAAATCCGGAATCATCCTACAAATCTACTCAGAATCCAACTAACTGAGCGGAAATTTTGCTGAAAATTAGGTGAAATTATCGTCGCACTAATTTTCCCAATAAGGCCTTAATGCTGAATTTTAAACCATAAAATATGGTTTTAATACCAATTTGTTTATATTAAAAATGTCGAATGCTTAATCCGTTAACCGTCGACATTATCCACTAGCTGTGGACACATTGGTGGAGTTCAACATTTATTGTCATGGTTAATGGTGGCTAGAAGACCACAATCCTAGCGGTCTCGATAGTGGACACGTGGCGTTGAAGGATAGTGGTTACGGTTATGGACAGTTGGAGGGGGGCGGGGCTAGCCTCCCACCCATGGTCCCACCTCTAGTAGTGACCAGGGTTGGGGCTAGACCCCGACCGCCTCCCCCCATTGTGAAATATATGTTACAATAAAACATTATGAAAACCATAGTATAGTAAGGAACAACACGTGGGTGCAATGGTGAAGGCTCTTTGATGAGTACTTGGAGGTTGCAGGTTCGACCCCTGCCCACTCAGCTCATACTCAACCCAAAATTTTGGTGGCCCTCGGGCTGCCACGTGGTGGCCCCTAGCTGGGCCACGTGGAAGCATGTGGTTGGCCACCAAATCCACCAATTAATATGCACTATTTCAAACCAATAACTAAGTGCCACTTGGCACGATCCTGTTCGCCCATGGAGACCAGTGACCAAATCAACTTGTACAGTCACTCTGCCATGTATGGATGCCAAGTTAGCTATACGGGACAGACTCGGTTGTCCTGCATTTTATTTTAAATTGCATGTTTGACAAAGTGGACAAAACACGTTTCTAGGATCATACAGTGTCGGTTTTCTGTGAAATGAGTTGTGCCAGATTCAAGATGATTAGATATACGTGGTCATTTAGGTTCCACACCATTCCAAAAACTTTCATTTTTGAGCATAATTTTGAGCACTTAATCACTCCTCCCCACTAGAAGCTTTTGGACCCAAAAATATCACTTTCAGTTGTTCAACATATGGGGGTGTAGTTCCCTCAACTTTCCAATCTCGATCCATTTGGCCTTAGAAGGATTTGTGCCTTTGATCCCCACACGAAGGTAGTCTACACTCCCTCATTTTGATGTCCTTGTTATTCAATCAATAATTGTGTCTTGCTAAAGCTCATCAAGGTACTCAGGAGAAAAGTCTTCAATAGAAGAAATATTAACATGTTCTCCTTGATATTAAATCAAAGGAGGCTCATACAACCTCAAGTTCTCAACATTAACAATAGAGTAAATTTTCATGTATGAAGGAAAATCTAACTTGAAATCATTTTCACCAATCTTTTCCAAAATTCTGAAAGGACCATAAAGGATTGGTTTTAGTTTTTTACCTTCCCCTTGAAGTCTCTCTTTGCTAATGCGAAGCCAAACTTTGCCACCAACTTGGAACTTGAGATCTACATTCAGATGCTTGTTGTGCCTTGATTTGTACTTGCTTTGGCTCTTTTCAAGTTGATATTGAACTGTTTTATGTATCAATTGGATTTTTCTGTGAACTTCTTGGCTTTGTATATGTCATTATGGCCATCAATAGCAACATCCTTCCCAAAAATGAAATCCAATGGCATTCTAGGCAAGTATCCAAGACATGCATCAAATGACGATGTTTGTGTAGAGGAGTGTTTTCCACGGTTGTAAACATGTTCAATATAGTGCAAGTTTTTATCCCACAACTTAGGATTCTTGCTGTTGTATCCTTGAAGAAGATGTATGACTGTTCAATTGAACACCTTGGTTTGACCATATGTTTGTGGATGAAAGGTTGTACTCTTCTTCAATTTGGTATCCATCAATTCCCAAAAACTTGACCAAAAATTCCCAACAAATCGAGAATCTCAATCACTAACAATGGATGTGGGCAAACCAAGATGAACCCAAACATTTTGAAAGAATAAGTGAGTTTTTTTTTTGAACTGTGATTTTCTTTTTACATGGCATTAATATACACATCTTGCTGAACCTATCCACAACTACATACAAATAATCATGACATGGTTTTGACAATGGAAGACCTCCTACAAAATCCATAGAAACACTATGCCATGGACATGAAGGTACATGAAGTGGTGTGTACAATCCTAACTTCCTATTGCCAGGCTTACTAACTGCACATAATGAACAACCTTTAATGAAACGTGACACAATTTCAAGCATACAAGGCCAATAAAAATACTTTTGAATATGCACCACTTTTTTCTTACATCAAAATGCCCAACAATAAGAGAAGTGTGTGCTTCTCTTATGAAAATAAATCTCTCCCCCTGTGGAATACAAAGCTTTCCCAAATGGTACAACAAGTTATTATGTACATGGTAATACAATTCCTCTACTTGGTTTCCTTCACTCAAGCTTGCATAAAAATATTGAAAGTGATTATCATGTGAATATTGCTCAACATAGATTTCATGCAAAACATAATTATGCTTGAGTAAAGTAGTTGCACTAACAATAGGCCTAGAAAGCATATCAACAACCTTGTTGTAAATATGTTTCTTATACTCGATGACCAAGTGGAATTTTTTTAAGAAACCCATCCTTAGAAAGTTCCTTGACTTCTGGAAGTTAGTTTGCGATTGCAAGTATTGCGATGGTTGGTGGTCGGTGTGTATGATGGTTTCCTTTCCCATCAAGTAGTGTTTCCAGTTTTTCACACTTTGAACCAATGCATAAAGCTCCTTTTCATAAGTAGGATAGTTAATCACTGCACCATTGAAAATTTCTAATTGAAACAAAATGGCCTTAACATGTTGCATAAGAATTACACCCATAGCCGAGCTGCTTGCATCAGTTTGAATCTCAAAGGGTTGTTTGAATTCTGTTAATGCAAGTACTAGGGTTGAACTGATCTTCTCTTTTCAAGGCATCAAATTCCTTTTGCTACTTGCCTCCCCATTGGAAGACCTTTTTAATACTAATCAATGCATGCAAAGGAGCTACGATAGAAGAGAAGTTAGCAATAAACTTCCTCGAATATTGGGTTGCTCCCAAAATACTTCTTACCTCAGTGATTATCTTGGGCGTTGGCCAATTCACAATGACCTCAACCTTAGAGGGGTCTATCCTCAACTTTCCTCCTCCAACAATATTACCCAAATACATTGAAGAGGTTTTACCAAACTCACATTTTGACATCTTCAAAAACAATTGTTATTTCCTTAAGACATCAAGTACTTTTCTTACATGCATGACATGTTCATCAAGTGATTTACTGAAAATTAAGATATCATATAAGTAGACGATGACAAACTCATAAATAAATGGTCTTAGCACATCGTCCATCACATGCATGAAGGTATCAGGAGCATTACATAAACCAAAATGCATAATAATCCATACAAACAAAACTTGATTGTTTTGAATGTTGTATTCCAAATGTCACGTTCAACAATTCTAATTTGATGGTAGCCACTCCTTAAGTCCAACTAACTAGAATACTTTGCATGTTTCAATTGATCAAGTAAATCATCTATTATAGGAAGTGGATAACATTTCCTTACCATAATCTTATTCAATGCATAGAAATCCACACACATGTGCCATGTTCCATCCTTCTTTGGCACCAACATAATAGGTGACCTGCATGGTGAAGTACTTGGTCAGATGATCACTTTGTCCAAAAACTCTTGAATTTTCCTTTTGATTTCAGCACTCTCCATCACCAAAATCCTATACATTCCAATGTTAGGGAGAGGACAATCTTGCTGCAACTGTATTTCATGTTGGATTCCCCTTTTGGGAGGTAACCCCTTTGGCTCCTGAAACATCTTATTATTTTGATTAACCACTTCAATCAAATCAGATTTAAAATTTGGATCACAACCTTGAAATGCTTCATAATCAACATCATTCTTTGGTTTAATCATAAGAAGCATAAATTTTTTTCTTGAATTCACTAGTCTTTTCATTTACCCTCCATTAACTAATGAATGATTTAGTTTCTTGCGATGAGCTCTCACAATATACTCCAAACCATTTTTGAACAAGTGGTACTTGTTTTCAGGCGATAGAAGATGGATTTTCTATAATAGAGGTAATGAATTCCCAAAAAAATTCTTGAAATATAAAGTGGTACAACATCTAATTCAACTTTGTTAATGAAGTTTGATGTGATTTCAAACTGAAGAATACACTTTCTTGTAACCTTCAAATTTGTGTTCTTATATATCCAACCCAATGGATATGGGTTATGATGAGGAATGGTTTCAAGATTAAGTTTCTTAACTAAGTCTTCAGATATCAAATTGGCTTGAGACCCACTATCAAACAATGTCTGGATTTTTGTATGTTTTGAAATAACCCTCACATGACACAATTCAATCCTTGTTTCTTAATTTGGAGTACTAGTGTGACAATTTGATGAACTAGTGCTAGAAATGGATTCTTTTACTTTCATACCCATGGCTGTAATTTTAGTTTCATCACCTGAGTCGGATCCCAAATCTTGTTTAGTGGTTGCAATTATTTTTTGTTTTCCCTTGTTGTTAATTTCTTGGGCCTCATCTCTGGATGAAGCTTCCAACAATGGTATTAATTGTGACCTTGTTTGGAACAATGTTTGCATGTCATTTTATCTCCTTCCTTTTTAACAGATGCATTTTTATTTTCCTTTCCTTTGAAACCCTTTCCTTTCTCTCCACCCTTAAATGGCTTCTTTTTACCCTCTTCTGGAATATTTTTTCCTCTTGCCTCCAGTTGAGTGGCTTGCAACAAACCTCATCTAGACTAGTGGGATTGAACATAAGGATAGTATGACTTAAGTATCTATGTAAACCCCCTATATACTTCAGAAACGTGTCTTGTGAATGCAAATAAACACCTATCATAAGAGTTATTCTTTTAAATTCTTGGGTGTAGTCTTGCACACTTTAACCTTTAAGTTGTCAAAAGTTATACAAATTCATGATGGATTTTTTCATATATGCTAGAGGGTAAAATTTTGTTTTAATTGCAGCAATTAAATTAGACCAAGAGAGTGAGATCTTACCATGTTTTTTAATCTCATCTCATGTCTTGAATTCCCATTATACTAGTGTTTCACCCTCCAGTCTCAAGGAATCTAGCTGAATCTTTGTATCATCATCTTGAAGGTTTTGAATCCCGCAATAGACCTCCAACTAATGAACCCAAATGTCAAGCTTCTATGCATTCACTTCATCATTATACATAGGCAGCTCAAATTTAATATCAAGTTTTAACAAGCGTTGTTTACCAATACGTTTTGAGGTAGGTTTATGAGTATGAGTAAGGGTTGTAGTAGTGGAATAGGATGAAGATGGTGGTGAGGATGATGGTGGATTATATGGTGTCTTATCACCATTCCATTACCTACCCCTCCTAGAGAACCCTCTCCTCTCAGAGTCCTGTAGCTTTCACCCTGAAACCTTGTGTTCCTCTCTTCATAAAGGAACTTCACCATCTCTGTCATGTCAAAGAAAGCCTTCCTAAATTCCTTCTCATTGTATGACATGTTACCATTTCCTCCATTATGATACATGCTTACTGAATATTCTATTGCAATTGGAGGTGAATCTTGTGGTGGAAATTGTGGAAATTTTTCCATCCTTCTCCTTGCTCCAACTAGAGAACCTGCACCCACAAGCTTGGCTTATCCTCTCTTGAGCTTCAACCTTATAAGCATTTAAACACTTGAAAAAAAAATTAAATCCTCCTCGCACAAGTAAAGCTACTTCTCTGATACCAAATTGATCTGAATGGGAATATTAGTGTTTGTTGTGCTAAGATCAAATTCATAAGTTAAAGAAAGTGCTTGAGGATGATGAGGTTAATTGCAAGTTCAAATGAGTGTTTATGTGTTTTTATGTGAATATCATGAGCAAATTAACATAAAAAAAACATTGAAAAACAACATCTAACATACATGAACATCACCATAAATAGTAACACAACAGTACATGATGAAGGAGTTCACCCTGCCTGGGCTACGTCTCCTTGGTCCAGCTTCCAATGGCTTGGCCCTCTTCTATTATGCTCAAAATTGTAATTAAATGTGTTTAAAATGCTCAAAAAACTCTGAAACATGTTCCATCAGCTCCAAAATGCCCAAAAATTCTCGTGTAGCCTCTTTCTGACTCAATGTTGCCAAAAAATGACTTATTTATGACTTCCCCAAGTTTTTGCACTATTCGCTCCACATTTTTCCAAAAATCTGGCATCATCCTACAAATCTGCTCGGAATCCAACTAACTAAGTGCTAATTTCGCTGAAAATTGGGCGAAATTTTCTCCGTTCTAATTTTCCCAATAAGGCCTTAATGCCGAATTTTAAACCATAAAATATGCTTTAAATACAATTTTTTTATATTAAAAACGCCGAACAATTAATCCGCTAGCCGTCGGCATTATCCACTAACTGTGGACACATTGGCGAAGTTCAGTATTTATTATCATGGTTAATAGCGGCTAGCAGACCACGATCCTATTGGTTTCGACGATGGACACATGGCGCTGGCAAATAGCGGTTACGATTATGGATTGTTGGGGGGGAGGGCATGGGGCTAGCCTCCTGCCCATGTTCCCGCCTCCAGTAGTGACGAGGGTTATGGCTAGACATCGGCCCCATCCCCCCATTGTACAATATATGTTACAATAAAACATTATGAAAACCATAGTATAGTAAGGAACAACACGTGGGCACAATGGTGAAGGATCTCTGCTTGGTACTTGGAGGTTGTGGGTTCGATCCCCACCTACTTTGCTCAGACTCGACCCAATATTTTGGTGGCCCTTGGGCTACCACATGGCGGCCCCTAGTAGGGCCACATGCCAGCCTCTGGTTGGCCACCAAATCATCCAATTAAAATGCACCATTTCAAACCAATAACCAAGTGCCACTTGGCACGACCCCATTCGCCTATGGAGAACATTGACCAAGGCAACCTATACAGTCACCCTGCCATGTAGGCATGCCTATTCAGTTGTACGGACTAATAACTGGGATGTCCTACAATTAAAAAAAAAATATTGTTTAACAAAGTGGGAAGAATGCATTTCTGGGAGCATACGGTGTCTTGTTTTCATGAAACGAGTTGCGCCAGATTTAGGACGACGAGATCTACGCGGTCGTTCAGGTTCCAAACCATTCTAACAACTTTATTTTTTGAGCATAATTTTGAGTACCTGATCAACCATAGATCATAAATCAGTGTTTCCTTCAATAAAAAACTTTATCAATACCCAGGTCAATTGTCAAATCGATCCCAAGTACTTTAGCATCTCCTCATAGACCATGCGAGGGTTAAAGGTTTCATATTCCAAATCTCAATACTTTACCATAAACCAGGGTTTCTCTCATTCCCTTATCCACTAATTTCCTAGGGTTTTCTTCATACCCTAGAATTATTTTATGTCTCTACCATCCTCTGCTTCCTTCCATATAAGTGTCTCCTTGGTTTAATCTCCATGGTTTTTGTTCAACTAGCTCTAGTATTGTTAGCACTGTATTTTTCCAAGTCTGTTCACCATTGCATTTGTGTATGTGATCCTCTCTGTGTCTCCTTAGCCTGTGGTTGAAGGCCCTGTGGGGTTAAAAAGTGTGTCAATTTTTTTATTGTTTTCAACAAAATCAAAAATTTTGAGTCCAATACTCTGTTTTTGTGTCTTAGAGTAATTAAGGTAAATCTACTTCTTAATAAGTCTCTTACTACCTTGTATAGTTAAGGTCATGGATTCAGTTTGAGAGTATTATTTATCCATAATGATATCTTCTTAAATTGAATGATCCAAAATCAAGCATAAAATGTCAAAATCATTTTCTATTTCGGAAATAATAGAAAATTGATACCTTTCTACTAAGTAGCAATTTTCCCAGAAAATTTGCTTTCAAAAGGCAACACGGAAATTGCTACCTTTCTGTAAAGTACTAATTTTCTCAAAACTTTTATAAGGATCTGTCAAGGATAAAACAAGGTGAAAAGGCGCTACTCTTTTGGAACGTAGCCATTTCTAGTTGGAGGTCCACTAAAAAGAGTGTTTTCTATTCTAACTGCTAAATTTAGAAAATATGCCAAGGATGCTACTCATTATAGAAGAAGCTCAAAACTAAAGTACGAGTAGTAGTTAGATGAATTATTTGGCGGAGTAATGCTAAGTTGGTACCTAGAAGTAAATAATTCAGTTTCGTGTCAACTAACTTCACCGAAATCAAGGGCATGCAGATAGTTTAGCAGTCTACATTCACTGTTTCCTGTAACTATTTGCCCCGAGAAAGCTACCTTTCAAAGTTATCTTCCAACTGTGTTTAGGGCTTCGTGGCTTGCCTTTTTTCATTCTTTATAGGTGTTCATCAACAGTTGAATAGGGTGTTAGTAAAACAGAATAGGCCGAAGCGGTAAAGTAAACCGCTTGGAACCTGTTAATACATGGTTTGTTGACCACCGCACAAAGGACCAATTTCACGCAGTCGGATGGAATCGTTTTTTGAGAAAATTCTCAAGGAAGAGTTTTGCGGTCGCTCAAGAATTCACCGAATCCTTTAACAGAAAGAAGGTCATGGCGGGGTCTTGACCTTTCAATATTTTTATAAGTCTTGTGAAAGCTTTATTTTATTAATGCATTATAGGTTTGGAATATTTTGTTATCATTTCATCTAAGCAGTGGAATTCTATCCTATAGACCCACTGTTCTTTTCATATTCTTCTAACCATTAGATTACAAACTTATCTTTGCTACTACATCAAACACTAGTACCTGCAAATGTGTGGGTGATTTATTTGTTCAAAATCCTTTTCCCAGTGTGTGAGAACTCCAACCACCATCCAAAACCTAATCCAACTATAAGAAAATCCCTTGATCTTAAGATGTGTATGGTCAGGCACTTGATACAATCCAAGTACTGATTCCAATGCTAACATCTTTTGGTGTGTCTGTCGGGATTCGAAGATCCCGAACTCAGTATTCTCTCGATTTTCTTGCATGAAAATCTAGTACTAATTTTTAATGGTGAATAAAAACTAGGCACTCTTTTTATTGTAATTAGTTCACCCGGTGACTCCACGACAAGGACGAGGGCTTTCAAGACTACCTACTGCAAGAAGAAATAATATATCACCTCATGTGACTCAGTCTCTGATCCATAACATATCATAAAGGATGCAAGAGGGAAACATAAAAAAACTATAGCTACATCACATCCAGTGAGAAAAATGCATTTGAAGTATATTCCGAAAGAAAAGGTACCAAAATATATTTTAAAAGAAAATGAAGTTTCAGTTTCAATGGATTCAATAGAAAGTTAAGATCAATCATCAATTGTAGATTCTACTGTAATATCTCAAGTTGAAATTAATTCTCTAAAAGATAAAATAAATGATGTTATCCTAGATGTAGCGAAAGATACCCCTTAGTCATCATTTAGTATGTTATCACTCAGAAAAAATGAAACATCATTTGAGAAAGTCTTAGAGGTTCATGTGTGTTTCAAAGATAGGGTCATAGAATTCATTTTTCATTACTTGTTTAAGGAAAATTTTAAATTTTTCTTATTATCTTATCCTAAAGTCCAAAACTCACCCTCATTCAAATATTTTCATGTCACATCAGTCATTATTTTCTGACATTTTTCATTTCCCAAGTTTATAACACCGAAAAAGCCATTTTAGCCAAGAATCCCTACTTTCATAGCGAAATACATAGAGAAAACACACTTTTCGCTACGAAACTGCTAATTCTTTCATAGCGAAAATGCCCAGAAATACACTAGGTACGCTACAAAAGTAAGGTTTCTTGTTTGTCTTGTCAAAACAGCTGCTAGGTGTTAGTAAATGATTGAAAGGGATAGGGTAGATTCCATTCGAGTCAGTTAGGGTTAAGATCAAGGTACAATGATCATGGCTGAAGTCATTATCACCATTTTAAGCATGTATGAGTCATTATTATGCCATGAGTTGTCATCAAACTTCAAAATATTTCCAAATTAAGTCATTTTTCATTCTCCATTCCCTCTTTGCGTTTTATTGAGCTCTGGAGAGCTATTTCACTGAGCCCAAGCTGTGGATGGTATTTTCAAAGGTTTGCAGGTATCATTGATCAAGCGAGGCAGAGAAGACATTAAAGAACCATGGATGCAAAGAGGAAGACCAACAAAGGGGGCCACTATCTTAGATATGAGGCATCAAACATGAACCTGATAAATAAAGACGCAAAAGTTGTAGAAGTTTTCAGAAGAACAGGGTGTTTGGAGTTTTTCCAAAAATTGCAAGGATGCCATGTACAAGTTTCTAAAGAGTTTACCCTAAATTTAAATAGGACATCTGCAAAAGTGGGAATGCTGAACCTCACTATAACACCAGAAAAAATTGCAGCAGCAACAGGGATTCCAAGAGGAGAAGAAAAATGGTTCAAAGGTTTCAAATTCAACACGCAGGAATGTAAAGAATTTATCAAGCTAGAAAACATTGAGGTTGAACTTACAAATTCCATTCCAAGGAGCTGCATGAAAGATAATTTCTCAAACCTATTTCTTATCATTCAGAAATATTTCACTTGTGAAGGGAGATATCATAAAGTTTATTCTTACCACTTCAAGATTCTTCTACATTTTGTTGGTAAGATATCTCTTGATCTACCTTTTTATTTATACAAAAGCTTAGAAAAAATGGCAGATAAAGTTAAAGAAAAATCTGAAGGAAGTGAATCCTCACCTTTTCATCATGGTTTAATAAAATTGCTGGTTTTAGATGAGTTACAAAGACTAGGCAGAGAGTGGTCTTCTTTTATGTTTGTTAGTGGTTTTGAAGTGGATGCAATTACCCCTAAAAGAACTCCTAAACTGAGAGGTATACCATCACCTTTAGTGGTAGAACAAAGTGAACCAGTAGGGGCAAAGCAAAGTGAACCAGTAATCATGGAAACAGAGCAGTTGCAGAAAATTGATACACCTACTATTTCACCTTCCAAAAAAAAGTCAACAATGAGAAAAACTACAAAAAAAGAGCCAAATGTGAGTAAAGATGGCAGAAAAAGGATTACAAGGAGCCAAATAGTGGCTAAAGGCAATTTAGAAGATATTCTACATGCTATTGATATTGAAGAGACTCCCATAGTCCAATCTGAGGATATAGATGAGGGAAGAAAGAAGCTCAAGAAAGCTAAATCAACAATAAAATTAGAGCTTGAAGGTGAGGATGTAGGTTTTATGTTTCAGGCTAGGAAACCTATGAAAATACATGCTAGAAAATTTTTGGAAAGAAGTAAAGAAGTTCATCCAACCATTGACACAGTCGAGCCACCACAAAGCATTATTGACCTTTCATCACATGCAGAAGAAGATCCAGTCGTCAAGCAAAGGAAAGGAAAGGAGAAATTATTGAAAAAACAGAGATTGAGGACTTAAAGGAGAAATTGAAGTCAGAAAATCATGAAATAGCAGTCATGAAGAAAGAGGCAAGGAAGCATAATGTCCAAAAAGTACAGTTTGAGAAAATGAAAGAGATTTTGGAAGAGCAGGTTGATAGTGTATCAAAGACTTTAGATGATACACAAAAATTACTCAAATGGACTCAACCATTGAGAGGAGAGGTGAAGCATGTTAGAATAATGAACCTACATTTGAAATCCAGCAACAGAAGACTAAAGGACCAAGTTAAAGAACTCCAAGAGAAGTTAGAATTGATCCATGAGGAGCTGGAGAAGAAGGGTTTAAAGATGACTATAGTTGAGTAACCAATAGCTAAACTCATCATTAATGAAGAGGAAACACCTCAAGGATCTTAGGTTTAGTTTGTTTATGTTTTGAGAGGTCAATGGCATGTTGAAAACCAAATTTGTACAACTAGAAGGTACCTTTTTGAAACAAGGTAAAAATATGGAATTTACACAGTTTTCTATAGTTTCGTAGCGTTTCCTGGGCTTGAAGCCATAAAACACTACGAAAATTTCTGTAGCTTTCTTTTTGCTTCCAAAACCACTTTTGGTAACTTACAAGGAGAGGAAATGGTAGTGTTGATGTTTCAGGGCATGATGAACACCATACAAGAGCAAAGAAGCATAAATTTTTATTGCAAAGGTCATTTTTGTATGCTACGAAACTGCCATGCTTTCGTAGCGAGTTGTTTTGAAGGTTTCTGAGCAGGTTTATGAGCAATTTTGGACAGGTGGACACTTTCACAGGTCAAGGGACCTTTCCAACAATCATCCATGACTTGAAGACCATGAAAGGGAGACAACTTATCAGTTGAAGACTTCGTTGAAGATAGGGCCCTGTTTTCGTAAAAAATAGGGTTTGTTTCCATATATTGAGGGGGGTATTTAAGATGTCAAGTAGTGATGAGTTCTATCAAAGCCTATTCGAACATGTGAAGCATTAGTTGTTAGATATGTAACTGTTTTAAGAGATAAGTTAGTTTGATGTAATAAATAGGAGTCTGAGTCCTATTAGGAAAATGACTGTTTTAGAGTGTAGCTATCAATTTCTCATTAAAGCACATGTTTTCCTGTTATGAAAGGTGTCATAGGAAGATTTCGATGAATCTAGCCAAGAGGCAGATCATCTATGATGTAAGAAAGTCTATTAAAGGGCATATTATTGAATTGTAAAGGGTTGAAGATTTTTTTCACTACTGCAGTTTTATGTAATTTGACTGATATCAGTAATAGAGAGGACTTTTTCTTGACACACCTGAGATTCTCATGGATTTTTTAGTGTTTTTCTGATCTATATTTTTATGTGTAACACTTGCAGTGGATTTCATCTTTATTACTTAGAATTCATATGTGTATGCTATGAATTCTTGTGATTTACCTTTGCTAAAATCTCTTACCTGCCTTAGCTTCCATGTCAAGAGATCTTACCACTGAAACTATTTATTTGTTAACTCCATAAGCCCAATGGTTGCAGACTTGTACTATTTCCAACCTACACACATCACAATCAAATTATTTTCCAAATAGAGTTAGCCATCTATTTTCATCATTAACAAATATCATTAACCTCTTTGAGAGAGCCCTCTCAGACTGAAGAGGCTAAGATTCAGTCAGAAGCTGGTTTGAAATAGTTACATAGAGTTTTCTAATTTGCAGCCAATCAAGTGAAATTTTGTGATAACATTTTGGTCCGTTTTTCGGGAGACTGAAGATATACTTTTCCCAAAATTTTGAAGCTGAACTTCTGAAGGTAGAAGGAGCTCAGAAAGTTGTTTGAGGCTGCATCTACCTTGGTGACTCCATTAAAAATTCATATGATCAAAGGTGGCTTCGATAAGGAGATAAAGGAGGAGTAATCCTGACCCAGATCCACCTACCATTATGGACAATCCAAACACAATCTCAAGAGGCAGTCAAGGCATTTCTGCAATATCAGGTACTCCATTACATACAAAATCCTTGTCCTTGGAAGTTTTAAGAAGTCCAGAAGATAAAATTTTGATGATAAAATTCAGGAAGTCTTTTTTAGGTCTGAAAGTGAAAAATAATTGAATAAAATTGTCTTAGAACTACATAGAAGAGGTATTGATACCTCAGCCTTAGTGACACAAAAAGATAAAGAGGGGTTTTGGGAAGCATTCACTTCAGAGTTGCTGTTAGAGAGATAATCTTTGGATAGGTTGAAGGAACTAAACCCATTTGAAATTTTGTTAAGAAGTAAAACTAGTTTTCCTTTGCCTGATTGGAGTGCAATTGTAACTGGCCAAAAAAGACCAAACAACCCTCCTCCTAACAGTTCCTCTTCCTCTACTGCTGTTGTCCCTAAAACTACCACTGTCCCAGTCATCATGGTAGGAAATGTGCCACCTCTACCTGCTGCTACGCCTTCTAGGTCTGCCCCCCTTATTCTTCCAGCTATCCTTAATGCCCTTCCTAGCAAATATTCTGCTGGAATCAAAAATTGGGGAAGCGATGAAGAGATTAATACTGAAGAGAATGTAGATCAGTTCAATGAATTTATAGATAGGGAGGAGGTTGACCATGAGGATGTCAAGATGAAATTTTTTTCTTAGAGCTTTACTGGTGAAGTCAGGAAGTGGTTCAAAGCCCTTACACCAGGAAGCCTACATAATTTGAATGAATTTGAAGATATTTCTTGAGGAAGTGGGGAAATAGAACTAATCCTGTACAAGCTCTCACTGAGTATAATAGTTTGAAAAGAGCCATTGATGAGACTGTACAAAAAATTTCCAAAATATTTAATAAATTTTATGATTCCATCCATGCCCATCTAAAGCCTCCTCCTGGAGCAGCTCAGCTAAGATATGTTGAAGCCTTTGATTATGAATTTTCTATCCTACTAAGAGAAATAGAATCTCCTTCACTTGATGAAATGAAAAATGATGCAGTGAAGGTAGAGGTCAATATGATAGCAGAAAAAAATTCCAAGATGGGAAAGACTAAATTGAAAGAATAAGACAAGCCTTCCACCTCAGATGAAAAATTTGATTCCATGATGAAGACAATGGAAAAATTGATGGATAGGATTGCCCTTGGGAATGCCTCTACTCCTCCTACACAACATGAACCTTAGTTTAGAAATCCTCAGTTCAGGAGACCTCAAAACTAGCAGAGACCAAGGGAAAATATAAATCAACCTGACCCTCCAGTATGTAATATTCGCAAATGGGGAAGCAGCAATATATGAACACAATAATGGAAAGATAAGTGAATAAATCAATACACCATTACATGAGACAAATGTACAACCATATTATTAAATATATCATAAAATTATAGGCACAAGATCTTGAGGATCAAGTCACTCAAGCAATGGGAAACAAGCCTCCAATAGGAAAATATGCTAATACATGTGAAATGCTACCATACAAGTGCCATGAGCCATGAAAACGCAGTTTTTGGGCATAAAATAGTAAAAAAAGATATAACAAGGTGGATCTGTTGTTCTATAGCTCAAACAATGTTCAGAGTGAAGATCTATGGTCCTAAACACATTTCCAAGACAACCCGGAAAGGGTTTCCGGAAATACCCAAAAGTACAAAATGCCGGAATGCAACCCTAGGGTTGAATAGCAGCTGCAACTGAATAAATGGATGGAGATGACTGAAAATGATATCTAAATGAATATATCTCCTCCAATAGATCCTTCAAGTGAAAGGTTGATCCCAACACTAAAGATCTCGCCCTCCAAATCAAACATTGAAACCCTCACTGCAAGTTCTCTCCAGAATAACGCAGTCAAAGAGGAAATCTGTGTGGGAATAGGTTGGCCTCGTGCCAAGATGTGAAATAAAGCATAATAACCTCCCAATGAGAAGAATGCTTCCTCCCCTGGAAAGCTAGCTTAGAAAGTGGGTTTCTCAACCCTCCACTGCAACACCCTGCAACACAACACAAATCTGAACAGAAATTCCGCTGTAGCTGAAGACTGAAGCTTGGTAAGAATTCTGGATGTGTGGAAATTATAGTACAATAAATCTTCCTAGAGGCTACCTCAAGGGAAGAGGTGGGATCCCCACTCGGGAACACCCAATGCTAAACAACACACAATCTTAGCTAAACAGCTAGAGAGTGCAATAATTCATATAGACCACAAAATCAATAATCAATAACATAATAATCTATGGCTGCCTTCCCCTCATTATAAACAATACGAGCCTTCTCACCTCGGGTCCCACTCATTAGTGTTTCCACTATCATAAAGTCTTCCTCACATTCACACTGCGCTGTCTCTATTGATGATTCACTCACTCCATACCTGCGCTGTTGACTTGGTCAAATTTGACCTTGTCCACATGCATTAGGCCCTATTCACTCATGAGGGTGATTTATCCAGCTATGATGATAGTCATTTTTCACATTAAGAGGTATTTTATACCTACTAAATAGATTTATGGGCCTCCCTACCCATTTATTCATCAAACTAAATGACAAGAGAAAAATTAATATTCCAATTAGCTGTATGCTAATTTTGGAATATTATAGTCCTCCCCTCCCAAATGTTGCTTGTCCTCAAGAAAATGCAAGGATAGAACTGAAGAGCCTCCTATTCTCCTCCTGTATCATCCTCATATGATAAGCTCTTCCAAGGAACAAGATGTGGTCTCATCAATAAATCTCCAAATTTCTCCTCCCAAGTATGCAAGTTAGCTTTTGGTGTCCATCCCAAATAGCTATCATCATGAAGAAGTAAGATACCCATGGAGGAAACAATGTTGTGTTTAGAGGCCTTCTTGAGGCATGGAATCTGAAATAGATCGAGAATCATCATTCCCATGTGAAGCCTCCATCCCCAAGTTATCATTCATACAAAATGAATCACCCTCCACCATGGCAACTCATGAAAGATCTCCTCCACCTTAGGCTTCTGAAAGGTAGGTGGGCTGCATAGCTGTACATGATGGATCAAATGGTCCATCCCATGCTGTATCTCTCTCCACTTATGATAAATGTAGAGCTGTTTCTGAATTTGGGTTGCAATAGTGTTGAATTCATGAAGCAAAAAAACAATTGGATCCTCAAATACCCACTCTTTGGTTCTTGCCCAAATCATCCCATATAAAATGAATATGACATTATCATCATATAAAATCAAAATAAAAGAGGCACTTAAGGTTTTACATAGGGCTGGTGAGTACCAAAAACCCCCCAAGTAGTCACAGCACAACTTTTCTAACTGTTGGTTCAAAATATAACATGGCAAGTTGTCTCCCCACAAGCTGCTAGTTGTGCATGGCATCTCATCTACTAGTAGATAGTAAATGGAATTGTTTATCAACTAAGAATACAAATAATAGTAAAACACTTTCCCAAATCCATACAAGAAATGGCCATCTTCCTCATAGATATTGGTCTCAAAATGACCATGAAGCCCAAATATAGGCTTTCCCTCTTGTGGAGCAATGCACTGTATAGAGATGGTAAGAGAATTTAAATACTATGTTAGATAATCAATAAATACAAAAACATAATTCTTACCATGTACTGAGAGTAAAATGATAATAAGGTCCAAGAATGAGCCCTCCATAGTGGTATAACTTGTTCCCATGAAGAGGAATGAACCTGGTGCTGCATGCAAAACCTTCTTCTTATAATTGGAGATCCAAGTCAAGAAGACCATACCATGGTAATAGATGTTTCCATCCACTACTCCATCACTCTCATCTCCTACTTGCCCATCAAGTGCATCATAAGTGAAGTGATCCTGGGAACACTCCATCAACAATCCCAAGCTCCCAAGTGACAACACTGTTGGCCTTTGTAATAAGGCTCCTGTCATCTCATAGCTCCATTCTTTGACATGCCATATGTAAAATTCATCCACCATAATGCTGCTATATATGGGGTATTCCTTCCAAAGTGGAAGTACCTCCTAACCCTCCAAGGCTAAGGAGTATCCCCTTTGCACCATGATTGTGCCACCATCCACTCCTGCAACATCATGCAAAGTATGGGATAAAATCAACCCAAACTCTCCCAAGAACTTCCAAAGCAACAAAAAATCTTGTTGCCTCCTCACACCATCACCATATAAACTATGGAGCAACAACATGATGGCTGATATGAAAGATATCACATCACCCCAATACACCCAAAATCCTTGCTTCCATATGATGCAAATGCCATGCCAAGTTCCATCCACAAACACACCCTTTGAAGAAGGATATGTCACATGATGTCCAAACTCTTTCAAGAGTAGCCAATGTAGCCATGCCTCCTGCTGTCCTATGTCATTGATATGCAAGTGTCTCACCAACCCCTTGCTCACCATCCACACACATTCATCCAAATGTGGGTGTCTCCTACCATGCTCCATCTTGGTACTCCTCCAATGGAGAATACCATTCTCCCAAATCAGATTTCTATATTTTCATTTCATGGATATTGAAATGAAATCTCTTGGAGATCTCCAAGTGAAGACCAATTATCAATGACCATGTTGAATCCATGAGGATCCAAGTATGTGGAAGGCAAAGTCTTCTCATTGAGTTGTGCAATGCTCATCAAGAAAGATCCATCATAATAATGAAAGATAAGATGTCTCTCATCAATCATCTGCCCATCCAATGTCACATAAGTATAATGGTCATCAGAATTCTCTAATAATATTTGGGCCCCCAACTCATCACTGCTACTCAATGATAGCGCTGCTAATCTCCATAATGGTGCATTTGATGTCTCATGCTCATGCTCAATCATATAGTTTTGCATTGGATTGTTTAGGACAATGCTCATCCTATCCTCCAAAAATCTACACTCCAACCCCAAGAGTTGTGTGCAACTCAACAACGACACACTAGGATGAATGTACATATCCTCCTTGAACAAATCAAGGCTTCTCAGTGTAGTGATAGTTTTATGCTCCAAATCAGTAGTGTGTCTTGACCCCAGGTCTCACAATGGCATATTACCACAACTCTCCATAAGATGTGCCGAAATAATAGTAAATGGAAACATTTTCATACCTTGGTGATGCTTGGGAACATCTTGTATTACTAAAGGGTTGCTTCCTCCGGTGTGATGACTTCCCCAACTACTGATGATGATGGTTGCTCCTCTATGGCTGTATCAACGCTGGTAAAAATCTCCTCCTCCTCATGCATCTCCAAAATAGTGCATGGGACTCTAGATGTCAAGAGATCAAGACCACTTTGCAAAGGTGCAAGTGTTCTTTCCCTTGATGCAAGTACTCTTGTAGAAAGTGGTGGTGAGAGTCTCTTCTCCTATGATTTCTTCTTGTCAAACTTTTTGATCACCGTTTGAGTGAAATATGCATATGTAGTCACTCTTGCATGACTCAAATGGATGAACCACCAAATGTTTGCTTCACCCTCAAGGTGCAGTGCTGCAATCTCAACAACTTCTTTCTATACTACTGGATGTAGCAGGAAAAATGCATCCAACTTCATTCCCCGAGCCCTTGCTGTGCATGTGGATGACCCATCAAAAGTAGTCAATAAAAATCTATTGCTGCAAGGTCTCCTCTCTTCTTTGAGTTGAATGAATTGTGGGAAAGTTAGATTCTCCTTGAAATCTCTAGGTTGAGACTTATATTCTGCAAGGTATTGACTTAGAATCTCATGATCCAAGTGTCCTCCATCTCCATGCCTTTTGTCTTCTTCCTCAAAAGAAAAGGGCATAGTGTATTGCTTTGGAGCTCTATGCAACACTGGTTCTTTCTTCTGCTGATAGAAAGTACATGGGCCTTCCTCTTCTTGAAACCCTTTAGAGGTCTCATTGCATATCTCTTCTTCCATCTCCTTCGCCTCCTTGGAGAGGTTCTTCATAGATCTAAAAAGAGATGAGACAAATCTCATTCCTTCCATCATTTTAGATCTCGTTTTCTTCTCTTATTATTCTTATATCATATTGGCTGAAACTCACAGGCTGAGCCAAGATTATGCTCTGATACCACTGTAATATTCCCAAATGGGGAAGCAGCAATATATGAACACAACAATGGAAAGAGCAGTGAATAAATCAATACACCATTACATGAGACAAATGTATAGCCATCTTATTAAATATATAGCCATCTTATTAAATATATCAACAAATAATAGGCACAATATCTTGAGGATCAAGTCACTCAAGCAATGGGAAACAAGCCTCTAAGAGGAAAATATGCTAACACATGAGAAATGATACCATATAAGTGCCATGAGCCATGACAGCGCAGTTTTTGGGCATAAACTAGTAAAAAATATATATAACAAGGTGGATCTACTATTCTATAGCTCAAACAATGTTCGAAGTGAAGATATATGGTCCCAAACACATTTCCAAGACAACCCGGAAAGGGTTTCCGAAAATACCCAAAAGTACAAAATGCAGGAATATAGCCCTAGAGATGAATAGCATCTGCAACTAAATAACTAGATGGAGATGGCTGAAAATGATATCTAAATGAATATATCTCCTCCAATATATCCTTCAAGTGAAAGGCTGATCCCAACACTGAAGATCTCACCCTCCAAATCAATCACTGAAACCCTCATTGCAAGTGCTCTCCAGAATAACGCAGTCAAAGAGGAAATATGCACCGTAGATGATGGGAATAGGTTGGCCTGGTGCCAATATGTGAAATAAAGCATAAGAACCTCCCTTGCTGACATCCCAATGAGAATAATGCTTCCTCCCTTGAAAATCTAGCTCAGAAAGTGGGTTTATCAACCCTCCACTGTAACACCCTGCAACACAACACAAATCTGAACAGACATTGCGCTATAGCTAAATACTGAAGCTTGGCCAGAATTCCGGATGTGTGGAAATGATAGTACAATACTCTTCCTAGAGGCTACCTCAAGGGAAGAGGTGGGATCCCCGCTCAGGAACACTTGGTGCTAAAAACACACACAATCTTAGCTAAACATCTAGAGTGTGCAAGAAGTCATACAGACCAAAAAAAAAATAATCAATTACATAATCATATATGGTTGCCATGCCCTATTTATAAACAATGTGAGCCTTCTCACCTTGGGTACCACTCATTAGGGTTTCCACTATCATGGAATCTTCCTCCCATTCACACTGCATTGTCTCTATTGATGATTCACTCCCTCCATACCAACGCTGTTGACTTGGTCAAACTTGACCTTGTCCACATGCATTAGCCCCTATTCACACATGAGGGTGCTTTATCCATCTATGATGATAGTCCCTTTTCACATTAAGAGGGATTTTATGCCTACTAAAGAGATTTATGGGCCTCCCTAACCATTTATTCATCTAACCAAATGACAAGAGCAAAATTAATATTCCAATTAGCTCTATGCTAATTTAGGAATATTACACAGTAAGACCTCCTTTTCAGCAAAATTTGATTGATGAAGATGATGAGCCTAAGATTCCAGAAGAGTCAATTCATTGTCTAGATGAAGACATGGCTGGAATATTCTTGACTAAGGAGGAACATGATGAATCAGATCATGATGTAAACACGGGTGAGGAACCATCTGATTATATTAAAGGGTATCAACATGTAATATTTGAGATGCAGAAACAATACAAACTTGGAAACATAAATGTTCCAATTAATGAAAATAAAACACAACCCAATAAATATGTCCCCAAGGCTACTGAAGTTAGGAAAGATACACCACCTCCTCCTCCTATCAAAGAAACTGAAAAATCTACTTATGTTTTCAATTTGGAGAGTGAGATATCTAAGATCAAAATCCCAGTACCTTTTGGAGAAATTATTAAGGTGAATGAATATAGAAGTAATATTTTAAATGTTGAATTCCAAACCAGGAGCTGCTGATATCCTTAATGTTCAAGAAGATCATCCAACCATATACTGGGGTCCAAGAATAGAGGATGAGTAGAATGAAGAGGTACCTCATTTTTATGTCAACCTAAGCATTCATGACATGATATTGCATAATTCCATGTTGGATTCAGGGGCCTCTCACAATCTTATGCCCAAGGTGATCATGGAAAGGATGGGGTTGGAAATTACTAGACCATATAAGGACTTGTTTTCTTTTGATTCAAAAAGAGTTCAGTGCATTGGTTTAATAAAATATGTTGTTGTTGGTCTTACACAAGTCCCTGCTGAGATAGTGGTAATGGAAATTGTGGTAGCAAACATTCCACCTAAGTTTGGCATGCTGTTATCAAGGTCATGGGCAGAAAATATCAAAGGTACCATGCAGATGGACCTAAATTATGCCACCATTCCTGTTTTTGGTGAGAAAAGGAGACTATACGGAGAAACAAGAATGGCTTAAACGGTAAGTAGTAAGGAAAAACCCCATAATTTTCCAATATATGATGTTTATACTGAATTAGGATATGCTATTCTTTTCAATGAATTGACTAATGAAGAAGAGGAAGAAAAGAAAACAGAAAATCAGCAAACTGAAATTCAGGAAACAAAAAATCAGTAGACAAAAAATCAACAAATTAATAAGGATAAGGCAAAAGGATGGTGGTTGTTACACTTTGATAGATTAGCAGGAAGAGAGGGGGTTGGAGCAGGTATTTGGATCACAACTCCAGAGGATGAAAGTAAGTTGTTTTCTTACAAATTGAACTTTGATTGCACAAATAACATGGCTGAGTATGAATCTTTTTTTTTGGGCTTAGAAATTTTGAAAAGGATGGGTGCTAAAAATATTTATGTTTGTGGAGATTCTGAATTGGTAATTAAGCAAGTTGAGGGTGCATATCAAACTAAGGATGTGAGAATTAGGGCATACATAAATTTGATCATGGATATGTTAAGAGAATTTTCAAGAACATTCCTTTATTGTCAAGACTAGAGACCAAAACTCAGTAGCTGATTCCTTAACTGTCTCTGCAAGTATTTTTGTTATCCCTGCACATTCCACTGAAATATATGAATTTTAAGTTTGCCATAGGCCTGATATCCCTGATAAAATTATCCATTGGCAAGTTTTTGAGGATAATCGGTAGATAAAAAACTTCATAGAATTGAAAGAGGAGTTTGAAAGTACACAAGTAGATCAACAAAACATGCTTGTTGAAACAAAGGGAAACCTGAAGTGTTACAGATGAAGAATAACTCTATACCCAAAGGTCTCATACCCCTTTAGAAGCTTTTTGACCAGAATTATGTGTTTAAGTCTCCTAGGATACGAGCTGATGATGAAGAGGTAGAGAGTTGTAACCTTGGTACAGTAGCAATGCCAAAAATGATTAAACTTTCAAAGTTTCTTTCAGTTGACATGAAACATAAATACATTGAGATGATGAAAAGGTTCATAGATGTTTTTGCATGGATTTATGTTGATTTGAAGAAGTATGATCCTACTATCATTCATCATACCTTTCCTATTAAGGAAAATGAAAATCCTTTCAAACAGAAGTAGAGGAGGATTGATCCACTTCTCATGCCTCTGATTGAGAAGGAATCAAGAAAATATTTCATGCCAAAATAATTGTTCCAATCAGATTCTCAAAGTGGCTTGCAAACTTGGTTCCAGTAAGAAAAAAGAATGGAGAGATAAGAATTCACATTGACTTCAGAAACTTGAATAAAGCATCACTGAAGGACGACTATACTCTCCCAAAGATGGACTAAATCTTGCAGAATATTGTTGGTTCCCAAAGGATGTCAATGTTGGATGGTTTTTCAGGGTACAATCAGATACTTGTGCATCCAGAAGATTAGGAGAAAATTTCCTTTACTACACCATGGGGCACATTCATGTATGCTAAGATTTCCTTTGGTCTGATGAATCCAGGAGAAACCTTTCAAAGAGCAATGGAAATTGAATTTTCTGAAGATAAGGACAAGATGGTGGTTGTCTATCTGGATGACATAACAGTCTTCTCAAGGAGAGAAGAAGATCACTTGAAGCACCTAGAAAATATTATGTTTGGCATTTCTCTCAATCCCACTAAAATAAATTTTGCTCTTACTTCAAGCAAGTTACTTGGGCATATTATTCAAAAGATGGGATTAAGATTGATCCAAATAGGGTCAATGCTATTCAGAAAGTGGATCTTCCTAGAAGAAGAAAGGAAATTCAGTCTTTCCTTGGAAAAGTGAATTTTGTGAGGAGGTTTATTCCTAATTTTGCTAAGATTTTAAAAGACATAATACAGATGCTGAATAAGGGAGATGACATCAAGTGGACAGTTGAAGAAAAGCACTCATTTGAAGAGATTAAGAAGGCACTCACTCAAGTGCCAGTGTTGATCAACCCATATTTTTCAAAATAATTTCGGGTTTTTACATTAGCATCAGAAAATACAATTGCTGGAGTTTTGCTTCAGAAAGGAAAACAAGGTACTGAGCATCCCGTTTCATTTTTTAGCAGGAGATTAGCTAATTCAGAGTTAAATTACAACATCTTAGAGAAGCAAGCTTATGCCTTGTTCAAAGCCGTCAAATATTTCAGAATTTACATTCTGCATTCTCATGTCATAACTTTTGTTCCTAATGTTGTTGTGAAAGACATTCTAACTCAAGCTGATCCTGATGGTAAGAGAGGGAAGTGGATAGATAACTTGCTGGAATATGATACAGAGATATAGCCCACAAAATTGGTCAAAGGTCAAGGCCTAGCAAAGCTGATGGCACAGTCAAATTTTGACTCTCTTGATATGAATTTAATTGCATAAATTTCAGAATTTTCAGAGGAAGATGAAGAGATGATTCCCATTGAAGAGAAGTACATCCTTTCTGACTGGTACAAAGGCATTTTTTTTTGTCTTACATCATCATAGAGTGCCTTCTGAGTTGACAAAGTCCAGGGCAAAATTTGTGAAGCTAAAGTCTTTGAAGTACTGCATCATTGATAAAAATATGTATTGGAAAGATACCAGTGGTATTCTTTTGAACTGTTTGCTAGAAGAGGAGGCTGAAAAAGTGATTGAGGAGTTTCACAAAGGAGATTTTGGATTTCATATTTATTGGAAGGCTACAGAAAATAAGATTCTAATATTAGGCTATTATTGGCTTACTATGTTTAAAGATGTCTACAAAAAGATTGCTGCCTGCCATGAATGCCAGATTTTTGATGGTAAGAAGAAACTTGTTCCTTTACCCTTGATGCCAATCTATGTTAAGGCGCCATTTTAGCAGTGGGAGCTATATTTTATTGGTGATATTCATCCATCATATTCAGTTCAACATCGTTGGATTCTGACAACAACTGATTATTTCACTAAGTGGATTGAAGCAATCCCAACTAGGAAAGCAAATGATTCAGTTATCATTTCATTTTTGGAAAATAATATATTGTCTAGGTTTGGCTACCCTATGAAGATCATCAATGATAATTCACAGGAATTCAAATACAAGAATCGATCAGTTTTTGTCATCAATATCACATTACACTTGGGCATTCTACTGCATACTATCCACAAGGTAATGGTCTTGCTGAATCTTCTAACAAGAGAATTCCAAGGATTATTAAGAAGGTGTTGTAGGAAAATAAGAAGTCATGGAATTTGAAGCTGAAGTATGCTCTGTGGGCTAATAGAGTGTGCACAATGAGATCAATTGGAACTTCACCTTATGAGTTGGTATATGGAGCCAAAGCCATCTTTCCAACATCATTGGGAGTGCTTGTCATGAAGCTGCTGCAAGGATTAGAGGAGGAGCCAAATGCAATTCAAAGGAGGATTAATAATTTGATAACTTTGAAAGAGAAAAGGGAGGAAGTCTATAACAGTAATCAACAATCTCAAAAGAGAATCAAGAAGACATTTGATAGAAAGGTCAAGGAGGAAAACTTTCAAATCCAAGATGTGGTTTTGAAATGGGAGGCCAGGATTGCAGAAAAGGGGAAACATGATAAGTTTGAGAATATTTGGAAAGGTCCATTCAGAGTAGCTGAATTTCATGGGAACAACACTTACATTTTGCAGGAGATGGATGGAAAACCTTGTGCTGGAGGGCTTGTCAATGGTAGGTTTTTGAAGCACTATTCCTCTTAAATTTTGCTAATCATTCATTCCATTGTATATATTCCATTTTATATGTTTTTCTGATAATAAAGAGAAGATAATCATCAATATTGAGCCCGAGGTGAAGTCCATTAGAGTTCGAAGGAAAGCTTGGAAAATTTCAGAGTTTTTTTTTTCAAGAAGATGGATAGCGGCACTGGAACTATAGGTTCTTTGGTGTACCACAGGGGCACACCATCACAAGTGGAGCCACTATTATCACTCAGAAAAATGAAACATCATTTGAAAAAGCCTTAGAGGTTCATGTGTCGAAGACAGGGTCATATAATTCATTTTTCATTACTTAGTTAAGGAAAATTTTAAATTTTTCTTATTATCTTATCCTAAAGTCCAAAACTCACCCCCATTCAAATATTTTCATGTCACATCAGTCATTATTTTCTGAAATTTTTCATTTCGCAAGTTTATAACACCGAAAATTTCATTTTAGCCAAGAATCTCTACTTTCGTAGCGAAATACACAGAGAAAACACACTTTTCGCTATGGAACTGCTAATACTTTCGTAGCGAAAATGCCCAGAAATACACTAGGTACGCTATGAAAGTAAGGTTTCCTGTTTGTCTTGTCAAAACAACTGCTGGGTGTTAGTAAATGATTGAAAGGGATAGGGTAGATGCCATTCGAGTCAGTTAGGGTTAAGATCAAGGTACAATGATCATGGCTGAAGTCATTATCACCATTTTAAGCATGTATGAGTCATCATTATGCCATGAGTTGTCATCTAACTTCAAAATATTTCCAAATTAAGTCATTTTTCATTCTCCATTCTCTCTCTGCATGTTATAGAGCTCTAGAGAGATATTTCACTAAGCCTGAGCTGTGGCTGGTATTTTCAAAGGTTTGCAAGTATCACTATTAAAGTGAGGCAGAGAAGAAATTAAAGAACCATGGCTGCAAAGAGGAAGACCAAAAAAGGTGGCTATTGTATTAGATATGAGCCATTTGACATGAACTTGATAAATGAAGACCCAACAACTGTAGAAGTTTTCAGAAGAACAGGGTGTTTGCAGTTTTGCCAAAAATTGCAAGGATGCCATGTACAAGTTTCTAAATATTTTTCCCTAAATTTCAATGGGACGTCTGCAAAAGTGGGAATGTTGAACCTCACTATAGCACCAATAAAAATTGCAGCAACAACAGGGATTCCAAGAGGAGAATAAAAATGGTTCAAAGGTTTTAAATTCAACATGCAGGAATGTAAATAATTTATCAAGCCATAAAATATTGATGTTAACCTTAAAAATTCCACTTCAAGGAGCTGCATGAAAGATAATTTCTCAAAGCTACTGCTTATCATTCAGAAATATTTCACTTGTGAAGGGAGATATCATAAAGTTTATTCTTACCACTTCAAACTTCTTCTACATTTTGTTGGTAAGATATCTCTTGATCTACCTTTTTATTTATACAGAAGCTTAGCAAAAATGACAGATAAAGTTCAAGCAAAATTTGAAGGAAGTGAGACCTCACCTTTTCATCATGGTTTAATAAAATTGCTGTTTTTAGATGAGTTACCAAGACTAGGCAGAGACTGGTCTACTTTTATGTTTGTTAGTGGTTTTGAAGTGGATGCAATTACCCCTAAAATAACTCCTAAACCTAGAGGTATACCATCACATTTAGTGGCAGAACAAACTGACCCAATAGGGGCAGAGAAAAGTGAACCAGTAATCATGGAAACAAAGCAGTTGCAGAAACTTGATACACCTACTATTTCACCTTCATAACAAAAGTCAATAATGAGAAAAACTGCAAAACAAGAGCCAACTGTGAGTAAACATGGAAGAAAAAGGATTACAAGGAGACAAATAGTGGCTAAAGGAAATTTAGAAGATATTATACATGCTATTGATATTGAAGAGACTCCCATAGTCCAAGCTGAGGATATAGATGAGGGAGGAAAGAAGCTCAAGAAATCTAAATCAACAAAGAAATTAAAGTTTGAAGGCGAGGATGCAGGTTTTATGTTTTAGGCTAGGAAACCCATGAAAAGACATGCTAGAAATTTTTTGGAAAGCATTAAAGAAGTTGATCCAGCCACTGACACAGTCCAGCCACCACAAAGAATTATTGACATTTCATCATCTGCATAAGAAGATCCAGTCATCAAGCAAAGGAAAGGAAAGGAAAGGAGGAAATTATTGAGAAAACAAAGATTGAGGTCTTAAAGGAGAAATTGAAGTTAGAAAATAACAAAATATAAGTCATGAAGAAAGAGGCAAGGAAACATAATTTCCAAAAAGTACAGTTTGAGAAAATGAAATAGATTTGGGAAGAGAAGGTTGATAGTGTATCAAATAATTTAGATGATACACAAAAATTACTCAAATGGACTCAACCATTGAGAGGAGAGGTGAAGCATGTTAGAAGAATAAACCTACACTTGAAATCTAGAAATATAAGACTAAAGGAACAACTTAAATATGTCCAAGAGCATTTAGAATTGATACATGAGGAGCTGGAGAAGAAGGGTTTAAGGATGACTGTAGTTGAGGAACCCATAGCTCAACTCATCATTAATGAAGAGGAAACACCTCAAGACTCTTAGGTTGAATTTGATTATGTTTTGAGAGGTAAATGGCATGTTGAAAACCAAATTTGTACAACTAGAAGGTACCTTTTTGAAACAAGGTAAAAATATGGAATTTACACAGTTTTCCACAGTTTCGTAGCATTTCCTAGGCTTGAAGCTGGGAAAACGCTATGAAAATTTCTGTAGCTTTATTTTTTCTTCCAAAACCACTTTTGGTAACTTCCAAGGAGAGGAAATGGTAGTGTTGATGTGTCAGGGCATTATGAATACCATACAAGGGCAAACGAGCAAAAAATTTGATTGCAAAGGTCATTTTTGTACGCTACGAAAGCACGCTACGAAAATGCCATGCTTTCGTAGCGAGTTGTTTTGAAGGTTTCTGAGCAGGTTTCTGAGCAATTTTGGATAGCTGGACACTTTCAACAGGTCAAGGGACCTTGCCAGCAATCATCCATGACTTGAATACCATGAAAGGGAGACATATTATCAGTTGAAGACTTCGTTGAAGATAGGGCCCTGTTTTCCTAAAAAATAGGGTTTATTTCAATATGTTGAGGAGGGTATTTAATATGTCAAGTTGTGATGAGTTCTATCAAAGCCTATTTGAACATGTGAAGCATTAGTTATCAGATATGTAACTATTTTAAGAGATAAGGTAGTTTGATGTAATAAATAGGAGTCTGAGTCCTATTAGGAAAAAGACTGTTTTAGAGTGTAGCTGTCATTTTATCATTAAAGCACATGTTTTCCTGTTATGCAAGGTGTCATAGGAAGAGTTTGATGAATCTAGACAAGAGGTAGATCATCTATGATGTAATAAATTCTGTTAAAGGGTAGATTATCGAATTGTAAAGGGTTGCAGATGTTTTGCACTATTGCAGATTTATGTAATTTGACTGATATCAGTAATACAAAGGAATTTTTCTTGACACACCTGAGAATCTCATGGAGTTTTTAATGATTTTATGATCTATATTTTTATTTGTACCACTTGCAGTGGATTTTATCTTTATTACCCACAATTCATATGTGTATGATCTGACTTCCTTTATTGATGAAATGGTTGTGTTGTTCTATGTTCCATGTGTGATTTACCTTTGCTAAAAACTCTTACCTGCCTCAGCTTCCATGTCAAGAGATATTACCACTGAAACTACTAATTTTTTAACTCTATAAGCCCAATGGTTGCAGAATTGTACTCTTTTCAACCTACACACATCACAATCAAATTATTTTCCAAATAGAGTTAGCCATTTAGTTTCATAATTATCAAATATCATTAACTTCTTTGAGAGAGCTGTCTTAGACTGAAGAGGCTAAGCTTCAGTCACAAGATGGTTTGCAATAGTTACATAGAGTTGTCTGATTAACAACCAATCAAGTGAAATTTTGTGATAACACAGTAAATCAGAGATAAGCGTTACTCTAGAGAAAGAAGAAAAATCAGAGGTTTTAAGTGTCAGTGAAGAGAATCATGAATCAAAATCCTTTTTGTTTACAAAAAGGGAATTAGAACAGATATTGGAGATTACACCCTTCTTAGATAGGGCTATTCTAATTGAACAAGATATTAAAAATAGTTTTAACATTTATTCAAAATCATCTTGAAAATTAATCATCTCTTGACCCACAATAGGAGTATTCTCACCTGTTTCAAAACCCATCTATTGGCTCCTCCTCTTCTCATCAAGGAAAAGGTAATCTTCCTGAAATTTGGCCTTTAATCTCTTTGACTGTTTAGCTCAACAGAACAAAATTGAAGTTGTCCAAATCCTTCAAGAACCTACATCTGGATATGATTCTCCTGGAGAGGTAGAAATAAAATCCTCTTGTGTTCATTTCTCTGATAATCCTTTGTTCTTGTTGGGGTTCCCATGTTTTGGCCAGGTTGACAAGACCAAAAGATGAGACAACATAGAACCACTTTCAGACCTTAGGATCTAGCCCTCCTAGGTCCAGAGAGGAATCTCTCTATGATAGTCAAAGGTTTTATGTCTTTTAAGCTCAAATGTTAAGGTTTTAGGCTAGTTATAGGCACAGGGTTTGTTTGTTTGATAGTTTGTGTTTGGTTGTTGGGAATCAGGAAAGAAGGGTCCAATATAAGACAAGGATGAGCAAAGAGGAATCTACGCAAAGGTAGATAACTCAGGGAACATCAAGGCCATTGGGCAATGGAGTCAAGAAAGGGTTTACTTGTGTTCAATGTGCAAGCTTTCAGTTGGGCTAGTTATCTAGAGCATTTGGATCTTAAAGATGGTCGATGGAATGGAACATTAAGGACTGAAAGTGAAAGAAAAAAAGACAACCAAATTTCTGCCTATAGATCAAGTCAGAGGTCATTTAACTCCAGACCTGCTTGGGCATACTCAGAGGATGCTCTCAAAGAGGGACAAAGGGGTTGCTTATAGATCAGACTAGAGGTCATTTAACTCCAGGTCTGCTTTAGCAACTCCAAGGAAAACAAGGACAATTTTGACAGAAGGGATCTTAGAAGGGTTTAATGAGATGGAAAGATCCTAGTGAGGCATAGACAGGATTCTAGAACCCCAAGTGTTCTTAACTCATCCATAAATCCTAACAAGAACATCTAAACATAGATTTCATTAATTCATACATCAGAGAGAAGGCAATGTCATCCACTACACTGGTTAAATCAATTGAAATCAATATTCAGATACACATATAAGAAGAAAACATAAAAGGCTGGGAGAGCAGCAACATAAGGTACCTATCAAGGGTAAATCTTATGCTAAACTTCTGATGCGAGCCTGAAGAGACATGATGAAATGAAAGCAAGTCAATCACAAATACAGAGGAAGGAAAACATCACCAGCTGCTTTAGATCAGTATCCAAAGAAATGTGCTTGTCATATTAAAAACAACACCAATCAGGTCATCAATGCCCACAGCTTGAACGTTCAATCTGAATACATCCAATATCAGTCTATCTTACAATATTACACAGAGAACTTGTCTTAAGAGGAAAATTCTTGCAATCTACTGATATCCAATCAACAACCAACAACAATGTTTCCCTCTGTGTTTTATAGTAGAGGATGAACAGAAGATCGACTGAGTAGGTAGGTGAACACTAAATGTCGTATTAAACATCTGAAAGAAAGAGGGCCGAGGCCCATTCTGCTTGTATGCGGAGTATTTAATCTCTGTCACCCCTTTTATGAAAGAGTGATCTTCTTCAGATATGATTTTGACATGTTTCGGCTGTGGCACTCCTGGTGATTTGAACAAAATAAAATAAACTACTAAGAGGTCTGCCATATCAATGCTCTGGTTGTTTTGAGCTTCCGTCAGAATGGGAATTCCTTCAGGGACATGACGCATAATAAAATATGTATGGGTGCCCAGTACTTGACGAAGAAAACATTCCGCTGATGAGAAAACCCTGATGTTACCTTTTCTTGTGCACAGGACCTTTTGATCGATCCTCGGGGTCTTCGAACTGGTGCTTTGCCTCTTTAAACTATAGATTTAAGGCTCAAGATATCCATTAGCGTGCCTTAATCTCTTTTCTTTGCACTGCAGCACCTTACCGCTCCATTTTTTCTTCTGACAGGTTAGCTCGGGTTTTAATGGTGCTGGGAGATTTTTAGAGTTTGGATTCTGCCTTTCTTTAATGCAAGTCCTGTCTTCACCTTCCCGGGTCATTTTTTTATATTAATTCTGCCGCTGAAGATGATCTTCTTCGATCTCTCTGTCACTGTAACAGAGATCCTGCGTCACGACGACCATTGACTCCTGATAACCCTGCAAGAACGAAAACTGATTAAGAAAACAATGCATGGGGTGGATGATGTGGATGTCTGTGCGGGTGATGGAGGAACTACGGAGGAATGGCGAGAAAGGCTGTGAAATGGTAGAGAGCAGAGGTGGCAGAGGGTCAGCGAAACGCAGGGAAAACATACGTGAAAACCTTAAAAAACCTGACTTTGGACGAATTTATGCAAATGGGTTGGCGAAGGTACGGTGTGACATGTGGAGGGAGTGACGTGGCGGAACGGGGACATTGGAACAGTCAACGGCGGAGGAACGAATTTGGACCGTTGATCGCGGTGGAGATCAACGGTGGAGCGCATCAGATAGTGGGCCAAAGGTACGGGGGCCATGAGTTAAGCAGTGCGCAACTTCGAGGGACGATGGCCTTCGGATGGGGGCTGAAAGATCGGACGGGTATTACACATATCGCTCCGCGGCTTGGTCCGGAGGATAATGCGCGATGGGATGGCAGTTTTGCCGTCGTACAGGGGACACGCGGTGCGCGATGAGTGGAATCGCTGGGCATTGGAGAAAAACTGCCTGACGCGCATAAGCGGTGCGATGGAAACCGACGGGTTTGACATAGTGTGCTGCGGGGTCCACCGGCGGGAAAGGTTTGAACGGGGGAAAGTGCGAGGGCTGCGGATTAAATGCTGGCCATCCGATCTGTTAGGATCGACGGTTGAGGATGCGCCCGTTGAAAAGATACGGTAAGCGCCTTTTGCTTTGGCGAGTGGTTACAGCGCCGGGCTACATGGAGGAAACAGGGAGCGAGGCCAATGCGGAAGGGGCTAAGCCTATTATATGGTCCGAAATGGGTTTTTTTAAGACATTTTTCAATGAAATTATGATTTAGGCCCATTTAAAAGCGTTTTAAGGCTAGCCCAGGGCAACGCTAAGAGAATGGAGGATGAAAAAGCTAAACAAGTGGCAGAAATGGGATTTCAAGGGGATTTGAGGGGATTTCAGGGATGAACAAGGGAAATTGGGGAACAAAGGTATTTTGATAGAAGGAGGGAAAAGGGGAGAAAGGGATAATTGCAGGGGTGCAAAAAGGAAAAAGTAGGCCCTTTGGATCAGCAGATAGGATTTGCATTGGGCATAGCACTCAGAGACTTCAAGGAGGATGGTTTGTCAGGGGAAAGGCATTCCTTGAAGGCTCCATAATCATCTAGCCCCCAGCTTGCTTGTCAAGGATTTCATAGGGGGGCTAACAGTGGCTCCACATGGGGATGGCTTCTTCTTGAAGGAGGCAAGAAACCAGAAATGATATTTGGAGTAGGCCAGTTGCCTGCTGCTTGGCACATCCCTTTCTTTGATCAGCTGCCACAATATGAATATGTTACATCAGCAGAAACATTTCCCATCAAAACTACCTACCCACACTGCAATCCTAACATTTTTTCTCCTTTTGGGGTGCATTTGAGCTAGCAGACCCTTCACATTTTATTTTCAAAACAGAACAAACCTATTCTAAGTCTACCCTTATTGCTCCATGAGGCCAGATTAAACTATTGGCCTCATATGCTTCCCTACCTAATCTACTACCTGTTGGGATTAGACTGTCCAACAGGTTTCTTCTCCTACATTCTAAGACAGGAAATTGAAGAACAACCAAGCCAGGATTAGACTGTCTGACTTGCTGGAGTGAAGACTGGTAGAAAACTGCGAACAAAACTGTGAAGGAATGAAATCTGCAGTTTGAAGCATCCTTCTTTCTTCGTGACTCAAGTTTTGAGAATATTAGAGTCACCTCTTTTCTTTGATTTCAGCTCTGGTTTTGGGCATATTAGAGCTGATTCTTCTTTTCACTGCTGGTCCAGATTTTGAGTGTGTTAGGACCAGCAGTCTTTCTTTCTTTGGCTCAGGTTTTGAGCGTATTAGATCCAATCTTTTGCACTTTTCAGAGGTCCATGTTTTGAGCATGTTTGAACCTCTACCTTTTCTATTTTTGGAAACATTTCTCTATTTTCTTGAAAGTAAAACTGCAATGGTATGTACAATGGAAGTGGAACTGGAAATGAACAATTAGCAGAAATAGTGTTTGAGCATCCTGCCATTGACAGGACCCCCAAACAGCTCTGTACCATCAATCCCTTGTAAGAAAAATGCATTAGGACCCACAGTGGTCTGGATGAAAAATGGGCCTTGCCACAAGCTGTCAAATTTGCCATGTTTGCCCTTGTCCTCTCTTCTTGAATCCCACCTAAGAACCTTGTCACCAACCTTGAAGTCTGAAGCCTTGGTCCTTTTGTCGAACTGCCTCTTTACGTTTTCCTGAACTCTGACAGCTCTGCGATACACCTACTCCCTTGTTTGCTGAAGATGGATTGTTTCATTTATTCTCCTCATCATGCTGTCTTCCTCTGATTGGATTTCATGGACAAGTTTGATCACTGGAACTCCAAAGCTTGTAGGGAATACTGCCTCTATCCCATAAACCAGCTGGAATGGTGACATGCCAATAGATTTATTTGTGGTGAGCCTGTCGGCCCACAAAGCATGTACCAAATTTTTATGCCATGACTTTTTGTTCTCTTCCAACAGCTTCTTAATGATTGTAACCAGGCTTTTATTAGATGATTCAGCCAATCCATTACCCTGGGGGTAATAGGCTATTGAATGACCGAGAGCTATGCCATACCTGTGATAGAAATCAACCATTTTCTTGGATCCGAAGGCAACAACATTGTCAGTGATTATTTTCCTTGGACAGCCAAACCGAGATAGGATGAAGTCTTCTAGGAACCTAATGATGACAGAATCAGTGGCATTCCTAGCGGGCATGGCTTCTATCCATTTAGTGAAGTAATCTGTGGCAGTCAGGATCCACTTGTGTTGTCCAGAAGAAGAGGGGTGAATTTCCCCAATGAAGTCTAGGCCCCATTGCATGAAGGGACCTTCCACAGTGATGGGTTGTAGAGGAAGGGGAGGAGTTTTCTTTTACTTTCAAAGATCTGACATTTGTGGCAAGTGGTTATCATTTTATGAACATAATTAAACAGTGTAGGCCAATAATAACCAGCCCTGAGTATTTTATTTGTAGTGGCTTTCCAAATCAGGTGGCCTCCACACTCTCCAACATGGAATTCCTGTTTTATCCTTTCAGCTTCTGGTTCAGACAAGCATTTCAGCAATAGGCCATTTGGATTTTTCCAGTACAGATTCTCATTCAAGATGCAGTAATTTCTAGCTTGGAGTTTTATGAATCTGGCCTTGGTTTTGGACAGTTATGGAGGGGCACTGAGGTTGGTGAGCACGTGAAGGATATCAGTATACCAAGGAGAGTTTTGAAACGGCTCCTCAACAGTTGTCTGGGGCAATCCTTCCTGCTCATATAAGGCATTTATCATATTAATGTCAAGGACCTGCAAGTTTGATTCAGCCATTAATTGGGCCAGGCCTTGACCTTTGATCAACTTGGTGGGTTTTATTTCGAGGTCGTATTCTAATATCGTAGCAATCCATTTGCCCCTTTTCCCATCAGGATCTTGGGACAGGATATCTTTGACCACTATATTTGGTACATAGGCAATGGTGTGAGAATGCAAAATGTACACCCTAAAGTCTTTTAAGGCCTTAATCAGGGCATAGGCTTGCTTTTCCATAATGTTGTACTTTAAGGGTGCATCTCTTAAGGCTTTACTGAAGAAAGCTATAGGTTGTTCATTACCTTCTGAATTCCTCTGCAACAAAACTGCAGCTATTGTGTGTTCAGAGGCAAAGGGAAAGATCAGAAAATATTTTGAGAAGTCTGGGCTGATAAGGACAGGGGCCCGAGTGAGTGCAAGTTTTACTGACTCAAAAGATTTCTTGGCTTCAACAGTCCACTTAATTCCTGCACCTTTCTTCAGCATGTCATTCATTTTCCTAAGGTGCTCAGCAAGGTTGGGAATGAATCTCCTAAGGAAATTTATCTTCCCAATGAAGGACTGTAACTCCTTGATGTTTCTTGGGTGTGTGATTTGGAGTATTCCCTCAACTCTCTGTGGGTCTATCCTGATCCCTTTCTCAGAAATAATATGGCCTAGAAGTTTACCTTCTTGCAGCCCAAACACAGTTTTCTTAGGATTTAAGGATAGACCATACCTTCTACATTTTCAAAGACTTTCCTCAGATGTTTCAAGTGTTCTTCTTCAGTTTTGGAAAAGACAGTCAAGTCACCTAAATAGATAACTATGAAGTTCCCTATTTCCTCTGAGAAAGCTATATCCATCGCTCTCTGGAAGGTTGCTCCAGCGTTCATCAATCCAAATGGCATCTTCACATACATAAAGGTGCCCCATGGGGTGGTAAATGCTGTTTTGAGTTGATCTTCTGGGAGTACCAGTATTTGGTTATATCCTGAAAAACCATCAAGCAGGGAGACTCTTAGAGCCCACTACCTTCTGTAGGATGTGTTCCATTCTTGGCAAGGGGTAGTTTTATTTCAGGGAGGCTCTATTGAGGTTTCTGAAGTCTATGCACAATCTGATCTCCCCTGTTTTCTTTCTTAAAGCCACTAGATTTGACACCCAATCAGAAAACCTCACGAGAACTATTATGCCTGCATCATACATCTTCTTAATCTCTTTCTCAACTGAAGGCAATTGTTTCGGATTGATCCTACGGAGTTTCTGTCTGAAAGGCTTTTGATTTTCCTTCAAGGTTATCTTGTGTTGAATGATGTTGGTGTCATACGCCTTTAAGTCTTCATAGCTCCATGCAAACACATCAATGAATTCTTTAAACAGCTCAATGTATTTCTTCTTCATGTCCGCAGGTAAAGACTTAGCTAGTTTAATCATTTTGGGTTTGTCTTCAGTGCCTATGTTGCATTCTTCCACATCTGCATCTGCATGTTCTATTGTGGGCTTTTTTGCTACGTCATCAAAGTCAAAAAGGTCCTCTAAGGGTGCTAGGCCTCTGGGTATGTTCTTGTCTTTGGCCTACAACACTTCTACCTCTTCGGTATCTGCGTTTTCACAATTTTCGGTTGGATTTCCAGTTTCTTCAGAAAGGGTGTTTATTTCTATGTTACAAGACGGGGATACTTCATCAGAAAATTCCTCACTAAGGCAGCTGTCCTCAGATTTTGAGTCTGAATCATAAAATTCAAACTCATTTCTTCCTGTTAAGAAATCCTCAATCTGTTTGTCACCTTCAAAGACCTGCCAATATTTTTCATTTTCTGGCACCGCAGGTCTGAATTTGGTCTGAATGATGATTTGTTGGTCAACTGGGGTCTTAGGATATGAACTAGCCAGGCAAGCTAATCCATTCGCAATTGCATTTTGACCCCTAGGGGCAAACACTAATTCATATTCGACAAATGTTTTCAATAAGTCTAGAGTGTCATTCCTGTATGCTCTAAGCATGGGGTGTTTTGCTGAATACTCACCATTTACTTGTTTGATTACTAACTCAGAATCTCCATGCACAGTTATCCTACGGGCTCCTAATTTTTTTAACAGATTTAGGCCAAGGATGAGAGCCTCATATTCTGCAATATTATTGGTGCATTTGAAGTGCAGATTCACAGCATGGCTCTCTGCATGATTGTTTTCTGTGTTTCATAACCACACCCCTGCTCCAGCATTGTTTCTAGTATAGGACCCATTGAAATTCATTTCCCACAGGGGTTCGCCATTATGTTGCGCCGGAAGGTCTGTACTGGGTTGTGAGTTATCTTGTTCTTCACATGGTGTATTCGTTTGAAGGGTGTGACTAATGGGCTGACTGCATTGTGTTTTTGGCTCATTCTGAGTTAGGCTCCCACCACATATTCTACAGGTCTCACTGCTATTTTCTTCTTCAATTTCCTCCAGAGTGGCCATTATGTTCAGGTATGCGCTTTCAGCCTCTATGTTTGTACCCATGTTTCCAGATTCTGACTCCTCCAAGGATTGTTCGTTATAAAGAATGAAAGAATCCAGGTCTGTGTGCACAGAGTACAATGGTGAATTTTCAGGCTTCTCGGGGCTACTGACTAGGAATTTCATCTGAGACTCTCTATACAGTCTTCTAAGTTGGCCAAATATAGGGATAGTGGCATATGAGCCATCCATCTGCATTGTTCCTTGCAGTTTGGCCCCCCATGATCTCGAAAATAGCATGCCATACTTGGGTGGCACATCTGCCACCACAACATCCATGACCATACATTTAGCAGGAATCTGGGTCAAGCTCACACATAAATCTTTGATTAGTCCTAGGCATTTTACTCTGCTAGATTCAAATGAGTATAAGTCTTTGTAGGGTCTGGTGATTTCTAGGCCTAACCTTTCCATCACTACCTTAGGCATTAGATTGTGTGATGCACCAGAGTCATGCATGGCATTATGAAGGATCTTGTCATGAATGTTGAGACTGACATAGAAAGGTGGAACTACCCCTTCCTGAAACTTTCCCTCAATTTTTGGACCAAAGAGTAGGGCTGGTTGATCATCATTCAGGTTCACAGAATCATTTATTTCTCCCAGATTCAATGCTTTCAAAATTTTTCCTTTATATACATCCCGAGTGGCCAACTCAGATAATGGTACAGAGATTTTGATTTTTGCAAGTTCACTCTCTAAATTGAAAGTGGACTGGACCTTTGTAATACTCAATTCTGTTTTATTTTCTACTGCTTTAGTAGCTGAATCAGTTTGTGATTTATCACTATGTACAGGGTTAGGAATCGTTTTATCAGGAGCACTGGCTGCAGTGCTAGTGCTACTAGCTGGTAGGCTTGGTTTTTCGGTGTCTTGGTTGTCTTTTTCCTTGTGTTTACCAGAATTTTCAGCTACTGTTTTATTATTTGCAGTAGATGCTTTAGAGGATTTATCAGGTCTTTTCTTGATGGTTACCTCAGGAGTTTTGGCTTTGGGATTATCTGGGATTTTCTTGCTCCTAAGTTCATATTGTTCCCTGACCTATAACATGGCATTTTCAAATCCTAATCTGTAATCTTCAGTTTCTAACCAATCCTCATCCCAATATGATGGTGAGGGTTGGTCCTCCCCTGAATCACAGTTAAGGACCGAGTCTTCTGTTTCAAACATGTTAATTGCATCCCCTCCAGACTCTTCTATAATTCCCTCATCTTCATCTAAAAAGTTTTGAAATGGGGGAATGACTTGCTGATCTGACTCCTTTTTTCTGTTGGGAGCATTGTTGTTCCTTCTAAAGTTCCGGGGTTTTGATTTTCGGGTTCTAGTTTCCGTTCGATCGCTCACCGTGACAACCATTTTTTCCATCATTCGTTGCAGCTTATCCACATTTTTAGATAATCATTATAGTTTGGACTGACAGAGGCCACATCGTCATCCCCAGGTTACCCTCTCGTACCTCTACTGCTTTCTTTCGATCAAATCATCTCTATGTTTACAACTCCTTTCTGCATGTCTTCCAATGTGGTGTACTCTTTATCCCTAAGCTCATAGGCCATGTCAGCATCAAACCCATCAGGGTATTTTGCTAGGGCCATACCTTGTGGAGGTTTCATATGTGGAGGGAGAGCATTGTAAATGTTGTTAAATCATGTTGTGTAGTCATGGACACTCTCTCCCACGTTTCTTTTAAGGCTCATGTATTTAGCTAGGAGTTGGCGAGGGTTTGCCCTTGTTTCCCATTTGTTTATGAAGGTCTGATATAATGCAGGGAGATCTTGGATACTTCCAGCAGGTATGTTTTTAAACCACTTCTTCACATCAGCCCCTAGGCTTTGAGAAAAGATTCTCATTTTGATTGTTTCATCATCAATTTCCATGTAATCGAAAGAATCCTCCATTTTGTCTACATGTTGCTAAGCTATGATTGATTCTTTAGCATTGAAGTGTGGGATCTTTGACTGATAATCATTTGGTAAGGGTAACAAGGGCTGGGGTAATACTAGGGGGGCATATCAGGCTGCCATGATGATATTATGATGAGGTAAAGGGTTGACTTGAGCAGCTGGTATATGGATGACAGGGATATTAGGACCAGCAGAAGTCTGTTGAGCAGATCTAGGGTGGGAGAACCCCAAGTTTTGGATGAAGTGGATATCAGGTGGTGTAGATGGAGGGGTTCCCCTGTCCCTAGTGTATTGACCTCTGCTAGATGGTGTGCTGTGAAGCTCAAGGTCTGGCTGGTCTAGATGACTGAATGACCTAGCTCTTGGTAAACTGTTAGGTGGGTCTAGGTCAGGGAGAAAAAGTGATAGAGCTGTTGGGTCTTCTGGTGTAGAATTAGCTCTATAAATGTGACTGGAATTAGTTGGTATTTTAGGCATAGGAGCTCCCTTGAGGATACTCTCCGGATTGTCAACTATTTCCGGTGGGTCAGGATTGGGATAAGCTCTTGTGTGAATGGTTCTAAAAGCCAGAATGTTACTCCCTAGCCAAGCAGCTTAACCCTAATTGTTACTTCTGTTGTGGTTAATGTTGTTTCAAAGGTTGGTCTCCCAGTGGAGTCTAATGTGAAACCAAGTTAATCAGCAGGCCTACTGATCACCAGTGGAGTCTTTAATCTTTCAGGAACTATGGAGTCGCCAGGTGGAAGGTTTAGGGTATGTAAAAGGGATTACACTGTCCACCACAGTGCTCGGGCACTATCACCTCTCAAGAATTACCTCAAAACACAACAAACTTTCACAAGAGATCGACTGGGAGGGCATTTACCAGATATGTCACCTCCTAAAGAGGATGAGATCTGGAGGCTACCTGGCCCTGTCCAGGCTCTGTCTAAGAGTACAATAGAACACAACAAATGACACCGAGGCTGTCCAAGAAGAGGTGTGACTAACTGTCAACCTAACCAGATATTGAAGGTTTTCTGAAGTTTATGATAGAGTAAGATGAAAAATATTCAGAAAGTCCCCAGTGGAGTCGCCATTATGTTGGGGTTCCCATGTTTTGGCCAGGTTGACAAGACCAAAAGATGAGACAACATAGAACCACTTTCAGACCTTAGGATCTAGCCCTCCTAGGTCCAGAGAGGGATCTCTCTATGATAGTCAAAGGTTTTATGTCTTTGAAGCTAAAATGTTAAGGTTTTAGGCTAGTTATAGGCACAGGGTTTGTTTGTTTGATAGTTTGTGTTTGGTTGTTGGGAATCAGGAAAGAAGGGTCCAATATAAGAAAAGGATGAGCAAAGAGGAATCTAGGCAAAGGTAGATAACTTAGGGAACATCAAGGCCATTGGGAAATGGAGTCAAGAAAGGGTTTACTTGTGTTCAATGTGCAAGCTTTCAGTTGGGCTAGTTATCTAGAGCATTTGGATCTTAAAGATGGTCGATGGAATGGAACATTAAGGATTGAAAGTGAAAGAAGGAAAGACAACCAAATTTCTGCCTATAGATCAAGTCAGAGGTCATTTAACTCCAGACCTGCTTGGGCATACTCAGAGGATTCTCTCAAAGAGGGACAAAGGGGCTACTTATAGATCGGACCAGAGGTCATTTAACTGCAGGTCTGCTTTAGCAACTCCAAGGAAAACAAGGACAAGTTTGACAGAAGGGATCTTAGAAGGGTTTAATGAGATGGAAAGATCCTAGTGAGGCATAGACATGATTCTAGACCCCCCAGTGTTCTTAACTCATCCATAAATCCTAACAAGAACATCTAAACATAGATTTCATTAATTCATACATCAGAGAGCAGGAAATGTCATCCACTACACTGGTTAAATCAATTGAAATCAATATTCAGATACACATATAAGCAGAAAACATAAAAGGCTAGGAGAGCAGCAACATAAGGTACCTATCAAGGGTAAATCTTATGCTAAACTTCTGATGCGAGCCTGAAGAGACATGATGAAATGAAAGCAAGTCAATCACAAATACAGAGGAAGGAAAACATCACCAGCTGCTTTAGATCAGTATCCAAAGAAATGTGCTTGTCATATTAAAAACAACACCAATCAGGTACATCAATGCCCACAGTTTGAACGTTCAATTTGAATACATCCAATCTCAGTCTATCTTACAATATTACACAGAGAACTTGTCTTAAGAGGAAAATGCTTGCAATCTACTGATATCCAATCAACAACCAACAACAATGTTTCCCTCTGTGTTTTATAGTAGAGGATGAACAGAAGATCGACTGAGTAGGTAGGTGAACACTAAATGCCGTATTAAACATTTGAAAGAAAGAGGGCCGAGGCCCATTCTGCTTGTATGCGGAGTATTTAATCTCTGTCACCCCTTTTATGAAAGAGTGATCTTCTTCAGATATGATTTTGACATGTTTCGGCTGTGGCACTCCTGGTGATTTGAACAAAATAAAATAAACTACTGAGAGGTCTGCCATATCAATGCTCTGGTTGTTTTTAGCTGCCGCCAGGATGGGAATTCCTTCAGGGACACGATGCATAATAAAATCTATATGGGCGCCCAATACTTGACGAAGAAAACATTCTGCTGATGAAAAAACCCTGATGTTACCTTTTCTTGTGCACAGGACCTTCTGATCGATCCTCGGGGTCTTCGAACTGGTGCTTTGCCTCTTTAAACTACAGATTTAAGGCTCAAGATCTCAATTAGCGTGCCTTAATCTCTTTGCTTTGCACTGTAGCACCTTACAGCTCCATTTTTTCTTCTGATAGGTTAGCTCGGGTTTTAATGGCGCTGGGAGATTTTTAGAGTTTGGATTCTGCCTTTCTTTAATGCAAGTCCTGTCTTCACCTTCCCGGGTCATTTTTTTATATTAATTCTGCCATTGAAGATGATCTTCTTCGATCTCTCTGTCACTGTAATAGAGATCCTGCGTCACGGCGACCATTGACTCATGATAACCCTGCAAGAACGAAAACCGATTAAGAAAACAATGCATGGGGTGGATGATGTGGATGTCTATGCGGGTGATGGAGGAACTACGGAGGAATGGCGAGAAAGGCTGTGAAATGGTAGAGAGAAGAGGTGGCGGAGGGTCAGCGAAACGCAGGGAAAACATACGTGAAAACCTTAAAAAACCCGACTTTGGACGAATTTATGCAAATGGGTTGGTGAAGGTACGGTGTGACACGTGGAGGGAGTGACGTGGTGGAACGGGGACATTGGAACAGTCAACGATGGAGGAACGAATTCAGACCATTGATCGCGGTGGAGATCAACGGCGGAGCACATTAGACAGCGGCCCAAAGGTACGGGGGCCATGAGTTAAGCAGTGCACAACTTCGAGGGACGATGGTCGTCGGATGGGGGCTGACAGATCGGACGGGTATTACACATATCGCTCCGCGGCTTGGTCTGGAGGATAATGAACGTTGGGATGGCAGTTTTGCCATCGTACAGGGGACACGCCGCGCGTGATGAGTGGAATCGCTGGGCATTGGAGAAAAACCGCCTGCCGCGCATAAGCGGTGCGATGGAAACCGGAGGGTTTGACATAGTGCGCTGCGGGGTCCACTGGCGGGAAAGGTTCCAGACCGTCGATCTGGCGGGAAATGAACGACGATGGCTCAATCAAAGGTTTGAACAGGGGAAAGTGCAAGGGCTACGGATTAAATGCTGGCCATCCGATCTGTCAGGATCGACGGTTGAGGATGCGCCCGATGAAAAGATACGGTAAGTGCCTTTTTCTTTGGCGAGTGGTTACAGCGCCGGGCTACATGGAGGAAACAGGGATTGGGGCCAATGTGGAAGGGGCTAAGCCTATTATATGGTCCGAAATGGGTTTTTTAAGACATTTTTCAATGAAATTATGATTTAGGCCCATTTTAAAGTGTTTTAAGGCTAGCCTAGGGCAACGCTAAGAGAATGGAGGATGAAAAAGCTAAAAAAGTGGCAGAAATGGGATTTCAAGGGGATTTGAGGGGATTTTAGGGATGAACAAGGGAAATTGGGGAACAAAGGTATTTTGACAGAAGGAGGGAAAAGGGGAGAAAGGGATAATTGCAGGGGTGCAAATGGGAAAAATTAGGCCCTTTGGATCAGCAGATAGGATTTGCATTGGGCATAGTACTCAGAGACTTCAAGGAGGATGGTTTGTCAGGGGAAAGGCATTCCTTGAAGGCTCCACAATCATCTAGCCCCCAGCTTGCTTGTCAAGGATTTCATAGGGGGGCTAACCGTTCTCATCTCATGAGCCTAAAGAACCAGCCCAATAAATTTCTTCTATTCTGGAACAAATACAGATTCCACAGGCTACAATTTCAAACACTCAAAAATCTGTATCAACAAGTCGTTCGCTGATTGTACCTCAGCAAATCATGGCTCAGCCTCCTCCTACAAGGATGCAGCTGATTGTTGCTGCAAGATATGCACTGCTTGTTCTCCCTCAACCTTTACATGCCTTTCCTCAAGGGGATTATCTGAAATATTTTCCCAAATATACAGGGGAGGGAAAAGGAATATCTTTTGAAGACAATTTAGTTACTTTTTACAGTTATGATGATAACCAAAATATTTAACATGAAGATGTTTGGTCGAGACTCTTTGTTTAGAGCTTGGATGGAGAAGCTCGTAAGTGGTTCAGAAATTTACCAGCAAATTCAATAACAGGAATAGATGCTTTGGAGGAAGTGTTTGTAAAACAATGGGGTGACCGTAAGGATTACGTTTTATTACCTTGCAAAGTTTGGAGCTTTAAAGAAGAAGGCTGATGTGTCATTAGAATATTTTACAAAGAGATTCAATAAATTTTATCAGAAAATAGAAGTCAAACCCCCTGAAACTACAACTATGATAACCTTTGCCAATGCCTTAGCCTCCAAGTTTGCATTTTGGTTAAAATATGAGAAGCCACAAACATTAGTAGCTATGCAGGGGGCTGTTATTGGAGTGCAGTCCAATATTTTGGCCTCAAATAAACTGAAAATAGAAGAGGGGAAGGGAGTAAAGGATAAGAAAAAAATGAAAGAGGAGAAACTGCCTTCTTCCTCTAAATATTTTACAGTCGAAGAAAAGCTTGATCAAATGTCCAGTTTAATTAAAAAACTTTCTTCCAAAATGTCTAAACTGGAATTAGAAAATAAATCTGTTGTTAGACCCATTCAAAATGAAGGAAATAGAAATCAGACTCCTTTTAGGAGACCCTTTCAGCCTCAACAGATTTTACAACGTCAAACAAGAAATCCCAATGATCAGAATGTTCCGCCTCCACTGAATCATTTTGTTGAGAAAAATCAGCAAGAACAGGGAGAGGAAGAGGAAGACATAAATTTAGTTGAGGAGACATAACAGTCAACTTTTTTGACTCTACAAGAGTATGAAGATCAGTATATGATAAATCTCTTTTCAGATGAAGAAGATGGTCGTATTTATGTCCAAAGTGAGAAAAAGCAAGCTGAAAATCAGACAAAAAATGATAATTTTAGGTCTAAACCGATTGTCCAAAAGCCCCCCAAAAAAACAAGATTCTGAAAAACATGTTGCCAAACAAAATAAAAAATTTAATGATACTCCTCCATCGCCTAACCTTCCTCCATTTAGGAAAAATGCTATAGAAAATAAGGATTTAGCCCCTCTCAATTCCAGTTTCGAGTCAGAACTAAATAATATCAAGATTCTGGTTCCACTCCTTGAACTGTTGAAAAATCCAGCCTACTGAGAATCATTTAAAAGTCCCTTATAACCATCTACTCCTGCTCCTAACACAGTAAATCTAGAGGATGAACATCCTACCATCTACTTGGGTAGCCATGTACAAGGTCAGAACAATGATAATTCCCCACCTTTTTATCTTTAACTCAATATTCATGACAAGCTACTACATAACCACCTAGTAGATTCTGGGGTCTCTCACAATCTAATGCCTAAGAAAGTGATGGATGAACTAGGAATAGAAATCACTAAGCAATACCATGATATTTACACACTCAACTCTAAAAGCGTCAAGTGTTTCAGAGTAATCAAATATTTGGTAATCTCCCTTACCCAGCTCCCCATGAAAATTATAGTAATGGACATAGTGGTTGTGGACATACCTTCTAGGTTTGGAATGCTTCTTTCCAGATCTTGGTCCAAAAATTTGGGAGGCACCCTTCAAAAGGATATGACCTATGCCACTATCCCAGTCTTTGGAGGAGAATTCAGGAGATTGTATGGGGAAACACAAATGGCTTATATCATAAGTGATCAGAAAAAACCCTTAAATAATCCTATATATGCAAATGAGAAGGAGTTAGGGTCATCCATATTACACCTTGCTACTGATGATAGCAATTTTCAGCCTAAACTAGGGAAAAAGCAGAATTTACAGGTCATAAATGAGAAGAATTTGGAAACAGGGAAGGTTTGGAAATTCTATTTTGACAGAGCCTCATCATGAGAGGGATCAGGGTCTGGTGTAGTTCTTATTTCTCCCACTCACCAAGTAGTGACCCTATCATATAAATTACAATCTGTCACTACCAACAACACTGCTGAGTATGAGGCCCTTGTTTTGGGTATGAAAGCAACAAAATATTTGGAAGTTGAATAGTTGGTTGTTTTTGGTGATTCAAAATTGGTCATACAGTAGGTGAGAGATAATTATCAAGTGAAAAATTCAAAATTAAAAAACTACATAAAAGAAGTGTGGGATTTAATTGAACACTAATTTCAGCGTTCAATTTAAATTATGTTTCTAGGGAAGCAAATGGAATGGCGGATTCACTGGCCATAGCTGCCAGTAATTTTAAGGTTCCTCTTAATGTTAAAGCAACATATGATGTCCAGATAAAAAATAGACCTTCCATTCCTTAAAATATCAAATATTGGTAAGTATTTGAAGATGATAAAGAAATTCAGAAATTCTTGGAATGTGTAGAGTTTTCAGACATTCAGATTGATAGTAAGCAAGACAGAGTTGAAAGTCAAAATAGCAAGCCCTTTAAAAATACTATAGTTGGAAAAGATATTATTGATCTAAAAACCAACTTTATTCCTCAAGGCTTGGTTCCTTTAGAGAGGTCGTTCGATAATAATGATGTATTTTTAAATCCTGATAGTAAAATAGATAGAGAGAATACAGTCGATTGCAATATTGGCACATAAAATGAGCCTATATTTATTAAAGTTTATAATTTTCTTCCACAAGAAACTAGAACTAAATATGTCAATCTGTTGAAGAAATATGCAGATATTTTTGCATCGTCCCACAATGATTTAAATACCTATAACAAAGTGTAATGGAACATAAAATTCCTGTCAAAACATAGTCAAAACCTGTAGTACAGAAGATAAGACATATTAATCCCATGTTACTCCCTATTATTGAAAAGGAAATCAGAAAGATGTAGGAAGCCAAAATAATTCTTCCCTTAAGATTTTCCAATTGGGTAGCTAACATAGTCCCGATCCGAAAGAAGAACGATGAAATAAGAATTTGCATTGATTCTGCAATTTGAACTAGTGTTCGATAAAGGAAAATTATCTTTTACCCAATATGGACCATGTTTTGCAGCATGTAGTAGGATCAAAGAGGTTTTCAATGATAAATGGTTTCTCGGGGTATAATCAAATCTCAGTTGATAAACAAGATAGGGAGAAAACATCTTTCACTACACCGTGGGGAACATTTATGTACAATAATATGCCTTTCGGTTTAATGAATGCAGGTGCAACGTTTTTGCATGCAATGGAAATTGCCTTTGCAGGGGAAAATGACAGGTTTGTAGTCATTTACTTGGATGACATTACAGTCTTTTCAAAATTTGATGAGGATCATTTAAAATTTTTTCAACAAGTGTTTAATAACTATAGAAAATTTGGTTTATCTTTGAACCCAAAGAAATCATTCTTTGTTGTTCGAGAGGAAAAACTGTTGGGGCACATAATGGCAGAAAATGGTATTTGTATTGACCTAGAGAGAGTTGAGGCTATACAGATAATTGGTCTACCCAGAAATAAGAAAGAATTAGAGTCATTCTTGGGTAAAATTAATTTTCTGAGGTGTTTTGTTCTGAAATTTACATAACTAATTAAACATATAAATGCCTTATTAAGGAAAGATGCAGAATTTAGATGAAAAGATGAATTAAAAAACTATTTCATAGAAATAAAATCTGCCCTGGTCGATTTAATCAGCGTTAATTTCGAGAAGGATATCCTTACTTTTCATATGCTTCTGAGGAAACTATTGTAGCAGTTTTACTACAAAAGAACAAAGAAGGGTTGGAGCAACCTATTTATTTTTTCAGCCATGTGTTAAGAGATGTTGAGTTAAAGTACAACTTGATCGAAAAACACACATGCATTGGTAAAGTCTTTAAAGTCTTTTCGGGTTTATGTTCTATATTCTAAAGTCATTTATTTTATGCCAAATATTGTTGTCAAAGATGTATTGTTGCAGTGAGATACAAATGGCAAGAGGGGAAGATGGTTAACAAAAATTCAGGAGTTTGACATTGAAATCAAACCTACCAATTTGATAAAGGGACAGGGCTTACCCCGCTTGATGGTAGCGTCAAATTACAAAGCTCTAAATATGAACATGGAGGTAGTTGAAGAAACATGTAAAGAGGGTATATCTGATTATCTTGAAATATTTTATTCCAACTAGTATAAGGATATAGTGTACTTTTTATTAAATCTCAGTTGTCCTCCAAAAATGGAAAAATCAAAGAAAAGGGATTTTAAACTGAAGGTTGTTAAGTATTGCATAATGGAAAACAATATTTATTGGAAATATCCTATAGGATTTTTGTTGAGATGTGTAGATGAATTTGAGTCATAGAAATTTATGTCAGAGATACATGTAGGGGTGTGTGGTGGAAATTTATACTACAAAGTGACTACAAATAAAATTCTAAAAGTTGTCTATTATTGGCCAACTCTTTTCTCTGATGTTTTTGCCAAAGTCAAGGCTTGCACTGAGTGTCAAAATTTTTCCAGTAAGCATAAGCTTCTCCCACTACCTCTCATTCCCATTTCAGCAGACACCCCTTTCCAACAGTGGGGGTTAGACTTCATTGGCGAGATTGATCCGCCAACATCAGGGCAACACAGGTGGATTCTTACAACCACAGACTATTTCACCAAGTGGATTAAGGCCATTACAACCACGAACGCTAATGACACGGTAATAATTAATTTTTTGTCAGAAAATATTATGTCTCGATTTGGCTTCCCTCATAAGTTGGTGACTGACAATGCAAAGGCTTTTAAATCTTCCAAGATGAATGATTCCTGTTAGAAATATAATATTGATTTGACTCATTCTACACCTTATTACCCTTAAGGTAATGGGTTATTTGAGTCATAAAAAAAAAAGCCTAGTAAGAATCATTAAGAAGATGATGCCAAAAAATAAAAGAAGTTGGGAGAGTCAGCTAGTTCATGCTCTTTGGGTAGATAGGGTGAGTAGCAAGAAATCAATTCTTGTTTCTCCCTTTCAACTTGTTTATGGTACTGATTTTGTGATGCCATTGCAGCTGTCCCTTCCTGTTATGAAGTTTTTACAGGATGAAATTGATTATTCAAATCCCATTTAGAGAAGAATGTTGCAACTTATAGAAGCTCATCAAATTCAGGAATCCCTGATGGAAAAAACACATAAATACAAAACTAAAGTAAAAGCTATTTTTGAAAAAAGGGAAAACCAAAAAGTATTTCAAGAAAATGATTTGGTGCTGCACTGGGATGTCATAAGAGAAGACCGTGGAAAGCATGGCAAGTTCAACAACTTGTGGTTCGGGCCATTGAAAATTGGTCAAGTTCTAGAGAACAACACATTTCTTCTCAAGCATTTAGATGATGATCAATTGACTGGGGGTCCAGTTAATGGTCATTTCATGAAAATATTTTTCATTTTTTAATTCAGTCAACTCTTTCCATTGTAAAATATATGGATTTTTGCTTCAATAAAACTCCATGCCCAATGGTGTGTGTGTGTCTATAAATAGAGTCGATTTTGAGTTCAGTCAATGAAAAGTCAGTTCTTGTCATTATTTCCTAAAATTATAAAGGTCCTAAGAGTTTAAGGCACTGATTCTACAGTCCTTGAAGCCTTGTAGGGAGGACTTCATCCCTAGTAGGAGCCACTGTTAGCACTGTATTTTTCCAAGTCTAGTCACCATTTAATTTGTGTCTTTGATCCTCTCTTTGCCCCCTTAGCCCATGGTTGAAGGCCCTGTGGGGTTAAAAAGTGTGACAATTTTTTTATTATTTTCAACAAAATCCAAAAGTTTGATTCCAAGAGTCTATTTTTGTGTCTTAGGGTAATTAGGGTAAATCTACTTCGTAATAAGTCTCTAACTACCTTGTGTAGTTAATGCCATGGATTTAGTTTGAGAGTATTATTTATCCATAATGATATCTTCTTAAATTTAATGATCCAAAATCAAGCATAAAATGTCAAAATAATTTGCTGTTTCGGAAATAACAGAAAATTGCTACCTTTATGCAAACTAGCAATTTTCCCAGAAAATTTGGTTTCAAAAGGCAACACAGAAATTGCTACCTTTCTGTAAATTAGAAGTTTTCTCAGAACTTGGATACAAAGTTGTCAAGGATAAAATAAGGTGAAAAGGCGCTACTCTTTTTGAACATATCCATTTCTAGTTGGAGGTCCACTAAAAAGAGCGTTTACTATTCTAACTGCTAAATTTAGAAAATATGCCAAGAACTCTTCTCATTAAAGAAGAAGCTAAAAAATAAAGTACGAGTAGAGGTTAGACAAATTATTTGGCGGAGTTATGCTGAGTTGGTGCCTAAAATTAAATCATTTAGTTTCGTTTCAACTAACTTCACTGAAATCAAGGGCATGGAGAGAGTTTAGGGGTTTACATTCACTGTTTCCCATAACTATTTTCCCCGGAAAGTTAACTTTCAAAGTTATCTTCCAACAACATTTAGGGCTTCGTGGCTTGCCTCTATTCATTCTTTACATGTGTTCATCAACATTTGAATAGGGTGTTAGTAAAATAGAATGGGTTGAAGCGGTAAAGTAAACCACTCGGAACTTGCTAATACACGGTTTGTTGACCACCGCACAAAGACACAATTTCAGGCAGTCGGATGGTACCGTTTTTTGAGTAAATTCTTAGGGGAGATTGTTGCTGTCGCTCAAGAATTCGTCTAATCCTTTAACGGAAAGAAAGTCATGGTGGGGTCTCAAACTTTCGACATATTAGAAGCCATCATAGCACGAGCTAACCAGTTGTCGACTTCAGGTGAGTCATGGTTTAAGGGAAATTTTTTATTTGCAGAGGATTTAAATGCATATATTAAACCTGAACATGCATATGTGAATTGGAATCCTATTGTCCCTATTTCCTATTTAAAGTCTGAATAGCAGGGAGTTAGTGACTATAGTCTGACACTATATCACCTACGAGGGAAGGTTCTCTATAGTTCATCAATATCGAATGAGATTTTTATCTCATATTTTGGGCTTTAGACCTATGAACAACCCTTTCTTCCTTTAAAAATCATTGATGAAAATGTATTAGAAGATATTTTGAACCCCAAATTATTTGCTTCATAATCATTATCACTCTAGGTTAATTAAAATTTTAGTGGTATATCATTTGAAGAAGAGGATATACACAGGGGACAAATTTCTAACATATGAGGGTTTCAGTGGAATTATTTCAAGAAGGAAAGTGGGAAGGCCATCAAGACAGAAGACCCAACTTTTGTCCATTGGGGAAGAATCGAACCCCACACCTATGCCGACCCCTTTACAAGTTGAAACTATCATCATATTGTGTGACCAATCATCGTCTCCGTCAAGCAGGAAAATATGAAGATCAATATTATTTTGGGCCTATTTACAAAGTTATCAACAATCGCTACATTTTCAAGAGGTAGCTCTTTGTTTTGATCATAGGAAGATATAAGGACAAGTTGGTTTGGTCTCAAGGGATGACATTAGACGATGAGTAAGTATATGCTACTATAGTGGTAATATTTTCCTCTTCCCATCCAAGCACCATCTTGTGAGCTGTCTTCCAGGTGTCACATTCAGTTAGTAATTGTTGCACTTTTTATGGAGAAAAATCTTCCATGAATCAAGGAGCAGTTAGCCACCTCAGCTTGAAAAGTTTGAATTTTTTATTATCAAGTTTTATTTTTATACTTTTGTAAACCAAATATTGTACATCGACTGCCTTTCTATGTTTATATAAAATTTAAATATATTTTTCTATATTTATAAATTTGTAATAAAGTTCTTGAACAAACTAGCTAAAATTGTGGATCTTTAACATATTAAATTTTTGTATATATATTATGAAAAATAACGAGAAAGAGGTTCTTGAGTTGCTCATCTCATAGCATCCTGAGTTTTGTACTTTTTGAACTTGTAACATTCAGATGAACTCTTGAGGATTTACGAATGTTTTGATGTGTGTATTGTGTACTTTCCTTATGTGTTTCCATATCTTACAACTTCATTTCCAGATTGTGATATATATACTGTCTCATGCTTTTATCAGTCTTATGATATAGCAATACATGGTTATCTATTTTTATCAGTCTTGTTTTAGAAGCTTTCTTGATAAGATGTGTATGGTAAGCCTGTTCATAAGCATTCCCTATGATAGAAACCTTTTAGATGTATGATGATATTCTTATAAGTCTTGTGAAAGTTTTCTTTCATTAATGCATTACAAGTCTGGAATATTTTGTTATCCTTTCATCTAAGTAATGGACTTATATCCTATAGACCCACTGTTATTTTCATATTCTCCTAATCATTGGATTACAAACTTATCTTTTCTACTACATCAAACACTAGTACCCCCATATGTGTGAGTGATTTATCTGTTAAAAATCCTTTTTCTAGTGTGTGAGAACTCCAACCACCTTCCAAAACCTAATCCAACTATAAGAAAATCCCTTGAGCTTAAGATGTGTCTGGTTAGGCACTTGATACAATCCAAGTGTTGACTCCATCACTAATAGGTACCATGTTAATTTTTCGTAAACCAACATTTTTCATTACTTTGATAGTTACATTTCATCATTAACATGTTACATTCACCCCAAATAATTATTCATCTGTACATATCTGTATTATTAACCAGAATAATATATAAATATGCAGAAATAACATCATCATCATCATCATCATCTAAGCATCAGAAATTAAAAGATCAAAGGAAGAGAAGCCTGAAAACATAGAGACACCAAGATTGGTCTGAGACCAAGAAAAAACCCACTACGAGGAAAACCCTTGAAAATTATTCTTCTTAGATCTTCATCAAATGATTCAGAAATAAGAGTACAATGATCCATAGGTACATATCTTTATGATGCAGAAAAAAAATAGCATACACACACTAAAACCAAACCCATTATTCTGCATGAAGGAAAAACTGAATCTGAGAAATGAAATGCACTTACATTGGTTGTAGCAGACTGATGAACATGATTGATACTGAATGAGGACTGAAGATACATCTATACCAAAAAAATATAGATAGGATACTGTCAATGATCACTCTAACGCAAATGTGACTGAACGACTCATGTCTACAAGCATTGTGCAATCAACTGAAGGTGAACCAAATTAGATCTGTCTAGTAATTCTATGAGTTGCGGCCTTAATACACTCATCCTATGGCTTTTGGGCTCTGAGCCGCTACCACAACACTTTTTTCATGAGGCTCTGCTTTAGATCAGCCCAATCTGACCTCTGTGACTAGGTCATGCCCTCAACAAACTTAGGCAACAGTTATGGGGTCCTTGGACGTGGGCACAACACACCTAGCTCGCGGCTCTGCTGACTTAGGCCACTACCTTATGATTTCATGCCCGCGACTTTGATTTAGATCACGCAGATCTAATGCATGATCACTTTTGTGATCCTGACCTTTTGCGCGAGCTCCTATCGACGTACCTATGCGAGCCAAAAACAGAAAATACGACAAAAAATGAATATATCATGGAGGAGATCTCATGAGAAAATGTGTGCAAATGAACTTGAGGTCACTTCTATTTATAAATTTGTAAGTGACTTCTTGGGGCTTTGACTAGATCAACATTCGATTAGGCTGACCCATAAAATAATAAATTAATTCATAACTTAACTTCTACTTAACCGATTGAGGCGATCTACAAGTCAATTTTGATCCTCTCAAAAAGAGGAATCTAATTAAATTATTATCTTAATTATATGAGTTTTCCAATGTGGAATTTGACCTTAGTTGTGAAAATTAACAGGTCAGAGCACTATAAATGAGGACTTTAGTGGACGATGAAAATCATCATGAAATACTTCACTTGTTAGGGAAGATTCTCCAGGTTCTACAACTATCACATCAGGTTACTCATGCATTTCACTAGGGTGAAATTGCTCAACCTTCCCTACTACTTGTACAAGAGTATTGACAAGATAGCTTACATAGTACAAAACAAAGAGTAAGAGCTTCAAATGAATAACCTCTTTCATCATTCACTAATTAAAATCATTTTCCTCCATCACCTCAAGCAGCTTAACATTGCATGGGAGACTTTCATTGAGGCATATGTCTTTACTACAACACCAAATCAGCCTGCTAGACCTATTCCACCACCACCATCATTTTCTCACAATAAAACTAGGTTATCTAGCAGGGCTACAGTGAGAAAAACCAAAGAGGAAAAAGAGGTCAAAGAGTTCAAACCATACTATAGAGGATACATGAAAGTGTTTTCTCCACAAATTGTGGAATGGGCATTGCCTTCTACATCAGAAAAACAAGGAAATCAAAAGCAGCAAGAGGCAGTTGTTCAAGAGGAGGAATACCTTCATTATGAGGAAGAAAGAAAGTTTGACTTGGTGGACTTGGATGTTCAATATGATCATGAAACCTCAAACCTACTCATCAAAGAGAAATATGCCACAATCAAATAACTGCAGGATAATTTGCCCACAACAAAATTTGTCATTTCCTTCCTTGAGCAAGAAAACAAGCAGCTGAAAGACAAACAAACACTCTTGGAGTTGGAGTTGCTGAAGGCCAAGAGGAAAGAAAGCAAAGGAAAAGAAGTGATGGCACTTGATGAGTCGGATCATGATGAGACTAAAAAAACCCAAAAAATTTCGAAAATAAGAGGTCTTAACAGAACATTAGAGCAGGAGAAACATGAGGCAGAACAACTCAGTTTTAAGGAAAGAATAGGAAGAGAAATAAATGATGAAAGAGAAGTGTGGCTTGAAAGAGTGAACATAAACCTTGAGAATCACCTTCATAAGGACAACAAGGATAATCAGATTCTCAGACACATGGCTAATAGATACAACACTAGAAACAAGATTTGCAACATCAGGATCAAGCAATTGAAGGATAAACTAAAGGAAACCCTAATCACTCAAAAGGAGAAGGAAAAACTTGAGTTAGTTAATGATGCCTCCTTGGTTGCTTGAGACACCTCATCAAGACTTTATCCAAGATTTTTTAAGTTTTTTGGGTAAATGTTTGATTTTTTGAGCTTTTTGGTAAAATTTAATAGTCTTTTTGCACAATTAGCGCGCAAAAAGCGCAGCGTGGGCCACAGTGTGCCTTTTGTGGAGGCCTCCAAATGAAAAAATCTTTGCAGATTTGGATAGATAATAATTTCTACATCAAATTTTGACTATTGGCACATCAAAAACATAGTTTTTGATAGGTGGAAATGGTCAAAAACCTCTCAAAAAACATCTTTCTGCCTCCTTTTTCAGCCTCACGCTATGTTTTTTGACCAGTCTTGGGAGATTTCATTTTTGAGGAGTTTCAATCAAATATTTTCATATCTTGAGCACATTTTTGATAACTAGTCTAGAAGTGCTTTCCAATGAGCCATCTTGGGCCTAATTTGGACCTGAGGAAGTCACTCAAAAGTGGATTTGAAAGTTTTTCCAGTGACCCCGATTAATGGATGCGCAATAGAAGCCTTATCGCTACGGACTGCCTGAATGCCACGCTCTGGTCCTCTCTAGGTCGCGTTGCTACTGCAGCCGCACCTAGCCTTCCAAAGCCCTCCGGCTCTGCTCCCTCTCTTCTACAGGCATGGCCCCTCCGGGCTCCTCCCCGGAGGCAGACGCCGTTCAACTCACCTTCTCTGATCTGGTCAAATCTCTGCTGCCTCAAAGGCCTCACCCGGAAATCTCCAAATTTGTTAAGAAACTTGAGGGCCTTTAGGAAGTCGTTCTTCCTCCTTCACTTTCTCGAATGGCCGCTCTTTCGTTAGCAGAAAAGGGACTGATAGGTCAGTTCACTGGACTTTGGCCCTCTCCGAGAATGGTTCAGCGATGGGTTGAACGAAACTGGGCTGACAAAATAAATGGTAAAATCTCCATATGCTTTTGTGGGAAAGGGTATTTCACCTTTCATTTCGAATCCAAGGAGGACAAGGATTTAATATTTAGAAACTGGCCTTATTTCATGGACTCGAGAGGATTATATCTCAACAAATGGACCCCACACTTCGACCTTGAACTAGATGTGCCCAGCACAGTTCCGGTTTGGGTCCACCTTCCTCACCTCCCTCTTCACTGCTGGGGAGATGAATCGGTCTGTGCCATTGGGAATGTCGTCAGCAAATTCATCGATCGCAGCGAGCCAAAGGACAACATGCAAGCCTGCGCCAGGATCTGCGTTGAGGTTGACCTTGGTAGAGGGCTCCCAAAGGCCATCAAGCTCAAGGTGGATGATTGGAATCACATCCAACAACTTGATTACGAGCAGATCCCCTTCAAATGTAAGGTATGCCACGAATACGGCCACTTTGCTAATTGTTGTTCTAAAGTCATTAATGCTGAAAACCCTGAACAAGAAGCACAATGGGAAATGGTTAAAAAGAAGAAATTTTCCTCTAACCCTAAATCTAGCCCATCCTCTGCTCCTTCCCATATCAACCCCTTAGCCCCCACCTCTTCTCCCTCTTCCCAGGAACCCCCCATTGATCCTTCTTCTTCCTCTGCCCAACCCCCTCCTCCTCCTCCAAATTCCAATTTGGAATCTTCCAACCCCTTCTCCTCTCTAACCCCTCCTGAGGATGATCCTCCTCTTATCATCCCCCTCTCCCAACCTGATGGCCCAAGTTCCTCCCCTCCTCAAAGGGACCCCCCCTCTGCCCATGATCCCCCCTCCATTCGTGCAACTAGAAACTCTTCGAAAGAACATGTTGCAAACCTTGAACCTCTGAAAAAGAAAGGGCCTGGCAGGAGATCCTTCAAGAAAAAAAGAGATGAAAATGCACAAAAAGACATAGCAATGGGTACCCAAAACCCTATCGAAACCTACATCTTGGGGCAAAATAGCAAGGAGATGAGGGCCAAGGAACAACGAGGGCGAACAACCCTTTGCAACATTGGTTCTCAATGATGAAAGTACTTTCTTGGAACAGCAGGGGACTGGGGCACCCCTCCAAAATCGCTGCCCTCAAAGATCTGATAAGCCAGGAAAAACCAGGAATTCTTCTCTTGCAAGAGACCAAACAAGGGAAACCAGAAATGATAGAAATTATTGACAAGTTTAAGCAGTATGAGGGCCTCCTCACTAAATCTATAGGGGCTTTTGGGGGTATTTTTACCCTTTGGAACAACAGTGAATTGAAACTTAACAACAACATTATTAATCAGAATTGGATCAAAGTCATATTGGAATACAACAGAGACAACAAAAAAATAATCATCTACAATGTCTATGGACCTAATCACTACAGAGATAAAGAGCAGTGAGGAACTCTATCAAGGCCAACATAGACGAAGAGGAGAACAGTAATATAATAATAAGAGGAGATTTTAATCTCATCCTCTACTCAAATAAAAAAAGAGGAGGAAATTTCACCCAAGATAATTTTAGAACTCAGTTAGAAGACATCATGTGTAATATTCTTTTTTTTGGTATCACCCATGACAGGGCTAGGAGGGAATTTCAGAGTTAGGAGCAGACAGGTCACATGTACAAATTGGTGTTATCAGTGGGCTCAGGATATTTTCGGAGGAGTTTTCATGGTATCCAGAGGCATTCGCTTGATATACTCCATCATCTGAGCAGTTTTTCGTTCCGATACATTTCAATAACTTTCGAAAATTTGAGTTATTTATGGGCTTAACTCAGCTGATTATGCTCAAGGTGGCATTCTGGGAGGAATACATGATGGAACACCTTAGTGTAATAGCTCATTGGAATCGGGATGAAAATACCTACATGGTAGGACAGTTAGACATAGATTTCAGTGACCGAAGGATGCGTGGTAGCCGATTTACCCTTTTCTGCATTAAAAAGGAATATTTTAATAAAAGGGAAAAGTGCTCCATGAATAAAATAATAATAAAATAATGCTCTAGAAGGCTCCAAGGGATCTATACAAGAAAGGGAGGGGGCCATTGGGAGATATATTTGGAGTAGATAATTTTCTTGTGTATGAGAGGTTTGAGGACGTGGTTCTCTACTTCAGCTGTAGCCCCAAGACGGAAACCCTCGGGTGATTTGTGAGTGTTGGATGAAAACCCAAATCTCTTGAGGAGACTTCACTTAGAAGTTTCACAGAGCTTCAGATATTGGTGTGAGGATCATTCAGATATTCAACTTGGCCTTCATCATCTTCAGTGGGTTCAGTGACAACTGTTTCCAGAGGGAGAGTGCAACAGTTCAGTTTTGGGAGGCCATCGCTGTGTAGGAGTGCAGCAGATTGTATTGTTGGCTAGTTTTCTATCTCAGCTCTTTCTGGGTCAGATCTATATGTAAACCCCTTTTGTTATTTTTAATAAAGCTGATTTTATTCCAGTTCTATGTGGTATTGGATTGCAGTATTTTATGTGTTTAATTTTACATGGCAATCTTCTATTAAATACATGTTGAATTTGTGGCATATTTTGAGGTATAAGTCGATTTAGGAAAATTCAGTAAAATATCCCATTTGGGGATATTATAGTGGTATCATAGCTAGTGATCTTGCCAGCCTGAGGGTTTGTTGCGGAGCCTTGGTCTTGGCTCAGCTACAGGTTTTCAGATTGGAGGGTTCCAAACTTTATTGCAGATAATTCAATGATTTCATTTCAGAGGTACCGAAAGAAATTTATTCCTAAAAAAAGCAAGGTCAAATTCTTCTATTTGCTGAAGAAGCTGGGCAGGGCATTTTTTGTAAATTTGTCACCTGCATAATAATTTTTCCACAATTTTTACGCAGACCAAATTAATTAAAATTGTCTAATTTCATTGGCTAGGGCCGTGAGTAAAAGCTTGGCTGTGTTTTATCTGCAAACGTGGAGTCTACATTATGAAGCCAAGGTATGGTGGAAGAAGGGCGGAGAAGTTGTATTTAAAGCTCAAATTTTGCGAGCAGTTAAAATATTTAAAATAGACGGTATCATCAATTACAGGCCGGCCGCAGTTTCACCTCCTGAATGGCTAAATTTATTTTAGCCAAATTGCGTACAACTGCAAGAAAATATCAGAATGAAAATGGAGCCGGCTTCCTCATCAGTTCAGAACAGTGAAGAATTATTCACGGCAGTAAACGATTAAAGGGACCGAGGAAGAAGGGTCGAATTTTCATATCCGGACCTGAGATTTCCACGTCAGTATGCTGAAAGCAGCCGCTAATTTCCAAATCAACCGCATAGGTATTTAACGGAAGTCGATTGGATGCATAAGGGCCAAGTTTTTTTTTGACCAATTGTAACTGAGCCTTGTATGTGGTCAAAAATCATAATCTCGTGCAATCTGGAGCTGTGACGTCTGCATCTCTGCCGCCAAGGGATAAGGTAAAGTGCCAGATCAAATATCCTCGTGTCGACTTGGTGGGGGGGCGAGAATTTATCTTCAGCTCGGTTTGTCCGCGATTATACAGCGTGCAAATGTGATGTGACAAGGGTTGATTGAGTAGATTAACGTTTGATGTATACAACAATTGTTGAACTGAGGGTCCACGAATCTGGATGGTCAAGCGTTTTTCACAACGCTGACATCTTAAGGGAACGTTACAGTGCGTGAAATTGAGTGCACAAGTCTGGTGCGATTGGCCCAAGCTCTCATCAAGAAATCATAGGATCGTAGTGCTTGTGTGGACATATACGTATATTTCTCCAGTTATCATTATTGTAGAATGCACTTGTTAATGTGTGCGCTTGTAGGGTGAACCAGAGTGTATTGTATGAATCTCTTGACAAGATCGATGGATCAAAGGTTCATTTAATTTCCATATTTAATTTCTGAATGTGTTTCCTTTGTGTTGGATGAGTCTGCCTAAGGAAACGAATTATTGCAGTGGCTGGAGCAGAGATTGAAGACTGATTTCACGTGTCTGCAAAGTTGTTGAGTATTGCAGAAAGTTGTTGAGTGTGGCAGAACTGCTTATGCAACACTAAACACATTCAGACGTATGCTAATTCATCAATCGCTGAAGCGACATATTGACCTGTAGCAGCCTTTCTAGAGAGATCTAATTGCTTGCAAGGCATCACCAAGACAAGTGCTATTGGGTTGTGTCCCATAATTTCTACTATATCATGTCCTGGACTGATTCTCTTATAAATTATTAGTTTGTGGAGTCGAACTTGTTATATCTTGTTGGACTGGATGAGTCTTGACTGATAACAGTGCTGGAATATCACCTCAAGTGGACCATGCTATGTATTCCTATGGCAGCGTTACTTCTACAAACATACCAGGTCGTAGCAGCGTTGGATAGAAGCCACAGTAGAGGCACATGTTGAAGCACTTATCAATTCGATAAAAGAGGGTGGGCATTTAAACAGTCAGATTCAACTACTACTGCGAAGCAGATAATGGTTTTTGCAAACACTGTAAATTCAGTTGATTTAGTTGCTAAAATATTTGCTTAAAGCTAGTATTTAATGTATGAGTTATCATAGAGAGACTACTTCAGAGGAGCGTGCAGAGACTTTAAAATTTTTTCAAGAGAAATGAGGGGTATTGGTGTGCACTGATGCTGTTGCATGTGGTCTTGACATCCAAAATGATTCACATATTATTCAGTTGAAATCTTATATTTGACACCAGCATATATGTGTCACCTATAGCAGTATGTATATGAACTGTTTGTTAAGAAAGACAACAAACCCAGAAGAATAGTGACCTCATTATCACTACGTTCTTGTACTCATTGGTTAAACCATGGAGGGATTCCTAAATAGATTGATGAAAATAAAAATAGAATTTGGTTCCTTAAACCACCATGCATCAGAAGACCAGAAAACAAAACCAAACAGTAGACCCTTTTCAAGAGGAATTTATGCCATCCTTCAAAAGGGACAGCCAAAAGATTTGCAGGGAACATTGGAGATTGGTCACAAAATTTTTACACTTGGGACAGATCTGAAACACATGAAGATGTCATGGAGAGTTTTATCCAAACTAGAAGAGTTTAATGAACTCATGTCTACAATAGACCAAGCAGAAGGGAAGAAACTGATTTTGGCTCTAAAGCCTGCTATGCTTTCTTTTATACAACCCAAATTCTTGGAGGAACCTTGTGAAGGGGTCACACTTCCAGTTGCAGCTTGCCTCAGTAACATCATGAAATTGACCGCACCTATAGCCCCATATAATGATAATATTATGAGGAGGATTATGAGGTTGATTGTAGAGACTTTTCAGGACTTGGACAACAGCGCAGGCTCTACCTTCAGGAAGAAGCTTGAGATTTTATGGGGTATGGACACATTCAAGACTTATGTCATCATGTTTGACCTTGAGTGTGATGACTTGATCCTACAGATGTTCCAATGCTTCTTCAGCATTAGGAGACACCATCCTGGTACTGTCATAGCACACATACAGTCCATTTTGTTGTCATGTATGAGAGACCATGGGACCATTGGCCAAGAGTTGCAGACCCGGTTGTTGGGCATTTGGAGGAGAGAGCAGTTGGTCTCACCTGCTGCTTATGAGCAAGCCCAAGGGATGCTTGAGCAGAATATTGGGCTATTCGGGAGATAGTTGAATAGGGAGGAGATGATCTAGTTTTGTGGGTTAGGCAGTAGAAATGAGCTGAGGAGGAAGGGACTTTGCTTCCATTTGCAAAGGACCTTGGGGGCCTGATCACTCATGTTTGAGAGATGCAGATGAGATGGCAGAGGTAGAGCAGGTAGACGTTCCTTCTGTATGCCAGGATGAGGAATCTTCTTCAGATGAGTCCATGGGATCATATGAGGATGCTTATGGTGAGCGAGAGCAGCCATGCAGAGATGATGATGACAGTAGACTAGAGCTGTGTTCTAGTGTGCAAGGTGAGCAGTCAGGGGACTGTATAGGAGATACTCTGGGTGATGAGTCCCTTGTGACGATTCAGCTAGAGCAGCATATGATGGAGCCTGAGTTAGCTGAGGAGGATATTATTCACATCAGGCATGATATTCCTTTAGGGGAGAGCCAGATGGGAGCCCACATTGAGCCGATGAGGGATATGCGACTAACATTGGGGTCAGCCATTGAGGTGGAGCAGTCAGATGAATTGACATCGAGTGCGGTGACGGCAGTTGCAGATCCATATCCTCTAGAGATGTTGGAGGTTGATGGGATTATTTTGCAGGGGGCTAGTAGATAGCAGGAGTATGAAATTCCTGATCAGGAGTGGGAGGAACTGTTGGAGATAGTGGATCATCCATCTGTGGGTCGACATAGGGATGAGGCACATATAGATGTACACGCAGTCAGCAGAGCTGCAATATTTTCAGTAAGTAGCACTCTCCAGGAGTACATTGATGGGGCTTTCAGCATATCTTGCCCACTTTGGCCCATTATAGAGAGAGGGGCTTTCTTCTACAGGCAGCTTTCATTGGCAGATAGGGCAGAGCAATGGGACTTGATTACGGGTTGGAGGCAACACTCTAGGTGTGTTCCATATGCAGTTGTTGCTACATTGGATTCTTCTTCTAGGATGGACTGGCGGGAGATCATGAGTTGGTATCCTCTTGATGGTATGGTATTCTTTGTAAAGAGCACAACAGAGCAAGGGCCCTTAGACATGACAGATGATACAGATTCCAGTTGGTAGTGGGGCAGATTCTTCAGCATCCCATCCCGGTTTCAAGAGAGCAGAATCAGCATTGTATTTAGTCAGGGATTGGATTAGAGAGAGGTGATGAGTTGGTACAAAGTTGATGGGGCAGCTTACACCGTCATAGATATAGCACAGCAGGAGACGTGGTCTTCACCTCTCATAGCATCAGTCATAGCTAGAGGCAGTGTGCAGCCCGGGCCGTGGGACTTGGGTGATGATTGGCCATGGTGGCGTTGGGATCCGGGAGGATTGTTTGTTCACTGGTATAGTGAGAGATCATTTTGGGATCCCAGCATTGAGGGGTCTATTCCGAGCAGTTTGACACAGGTGCATAGCAGCACCCAGTGGTTTGTATGGGATCCGGGCATTGGGTCTCAGTTGCAGTGGGCCAACAGAGTGGCCCACATATTTCAATTGCTTTAGGGCAAGCAATATTGGGGCGGAAGGTCTGTAATATTCCTTTTTTTGGTATCACCCATGACAGGGCTAGGAGGGACTTCCAGAGTTAGGAGCAGACAGGTCATATGTACAGATTGGTGCTATCAGTGGGCTCAGGATCTTTTCGGAGGAGTTTTGAGGAGTTTTCATGGTATCCAGAGGCATTCGCTTGATATACTCCATCATCTGAGCAGTTTTTCTTTCGTTCCAATACATTCCGATAACTTTCGGAAATTTGAGTTATTTATGGGCTTAACTCAACTGATTATGCTCAAGGTGGCATTCCAGGAGGAATACATGATGGAACACCTTAGTGTAATAGCTCATTGGAATCGGGACGAGAATACCTACATGGTGGTATAGTTAGACACAGATTTCAGTGACCGGAGGAGGCGTGGTAGCCGATTTACCCTTTTCTGCATTAAAAAGGAATATTTTAATAAAAGGGAAAAGTGCTCCATGAATAAAATAATAATAAAATAATGCTCTAGAAGGATCCAAGGGATATATAAAAGAAAGGGAGGAGGCCATTGGGAGATATATTTGGAGTAGATCATTTGCTTGTGTATGAGAGGTTTGAGGACGTGGTTCTCTACTTCAGCTGTAGCCCCAGGATGGAAACCCTCGGGTGATTTGTGAGTGTTGGACGAAAACCCAACTCTCTTGAGGAGAATTCACTAAGAAGTTTCACAAAGCTTCAGAGATTGGTGTGAGGATCATTCAGATCTTCAACTTGGGCTTCATCATCTTCAGTGGGTTCAGTGACAGCTGTTGCTGGAGGGAGAGTGCAACAATTCAATTTTGGGAGGCCATCACCGTGTAGCAGTGCAGCAGATTGTATTGTTGGCCAGTTTTCTATCTCAGCTCTTTCTAGGTCAGATCTATATGTAAAACCCTTTTGTTATTTTTAATAAAGCTGAGTTTATTCTAGTTCTATGTGGTATTGGATTGCAGTATTTTATGTGTTTAATTTTACATGGAAATCTTCTGTTAAATACATGTTGAATTTGTGGCATATTTTGAGGTACAAGTCGATTTAGGAAAATTCAGTAAAATATCCCATTTGGGGATACTACATCATGCAGGAGCATGATCTGGTTGACATAGTTCCCAAAAATCATAAATTTACATGGAGCAACCATAGAATTGGGAAAGATAATATTATGTAGCGGCTTGATATAATTTTTGTGGATATCACCCTCCTAGTCTCCTCCTCCACATCCTCTGTTCTCGTCCTCCCCTTCTCTGCGTCTGATCACTACACTATTACGCTCACTCTTCAAGAGCATCATCCTTTGGGACCTATACTCTTTAAATACAGTTCCCTGTGGAACAATATTCCTGAAGCCAATAATATTGTTTGGGCTGTCTGGAGTTAGCATATTGAAGGATCTCCTGTTTACATATGGGAAAGCAAGTTGAATAATACCAAAATTTCCCTCAAGGAGTGGGCGAAATCCCACTAAGAGCCAGAGAAGATACAAACTGATATAAAGCAAAGACTAGAAGGAGTTCATGATCAAATCAAAACAAATGGTCTCACCCCTGAACATCGTGTGCTGGAAAATGATATTTACTACCAGCTTTAATGCACCAACAGAGAAGAGGAGCAGAAATGACGCATTAAATCGAGACAGCTATGGCTTCAGGATGTCGATAAGAATACTGCTTATTTCCACAAACAGGCCACTGTCAGGAAAATTCATAACAACATAAGTTCCATCACTGATGTCGATGGCATTCTTCATACCAATCAAGAAGCAATCAAAATGGTCACTTCTGCTCACTTTTATGTTCTCCTCACTGAGACGAAAAGCGAAGAGGGCTATTCTGATCTCCTCCAATACCTTCCCACCATTGTCAATGAGGGCATCAATAATTTTCTCACCAGGGGAACTGATGAAACAGAGATCCAAAGAGCAATATGGACCCTGCATCCAGACAAAGCTCTAGGTCCTAATGGCTTTTCCATTAGTTTTTACAGGACCTATTGGGAGATTATAAAAAAATATTTGGTCAAATTGATTCTTTGGACCCAACATAAATGCAAAGTAGGAGGCTATACCATTGCCACTCATCTTGCCCTCATTCCTAAAGAGAACAGACCCTCCACCTTCTCCAGATTCTGGCCCATTTCCCATTGTAACACCTCCTATAAAATCTTGACCAAAATCTTAGCTCTTCGCCTGAAACCCCATCTTCACTCTCTCATTTCCGAGAACCAAGGAGGATTCTTATCTAATAGACAAATCTTTGATTCCATCCTTCTAGTCCAAGAAGAAATTCATTCCAGCCTCTCTCACAATGAAAAAGGCTTTATCTTAAAGCTAGACTTAGCCAACGCCTTTGACCGAGTCCGAAACTCCTTCCTCTTTGTTGTTCTTAAAAAAATGGGATTTGATTCCTCCTTCCTTGACCTTATTAAAGCCTGCATTACTGGCCCTTGGATTTACCCCCTCATCAATGGCAGGCTAGCTCCCTCCTTCCAATCATCTCGTGGACTAAGACAAGGCTATCCCATGTCCCCTTACCTCTTCATTTTAATGGCTGAATCCTTCAGCAAGGCCCTTGATCACAAGCGTCGGGTTGGTCTCATCACTGGCATTAAGTTTGGAAATGGAGTAAAAAATTTGAATCATTCTCAATTTGCTGATGATACTCTATTAATGGGAGGTGCCTCCAACATCATAGCTCAATGATTCAAGTCTCTCTTGGATAAATTCATGAGTTATTCTGGAGGCCTGATTAATCATCTCAAAAGTTGCATTTATGGATGGAACACTTTAGCTCAGTCTCTGCATAACATTGCCAACATTTTTGAGGTCCCTTAAAAATTGGATTGGGGACACTTCTCTTATCTGGGCATGCCTGTGAGCACAGCCCCCCTGAAGGCGGGTGTGTGGGACATCATCATAGAAAAAATGTAAAGGAAAGTGCAGCTTTGGGGAGCTTCTTGGTTGAATCTGGCTGGGCGCCTTATTCTTCTCAAATCGGGCCTCTCCTCCCTGCCTTTATACAAGTTCTCCCTCCTTCAATCCCCTGCCTCCTTTCATAAAAAAATGGAGGCCATTATCCGTCAATTCCTTTGGAAAGGTGGGAAATGTGAGAAAATGAAATACAATCTCATCAACTGGAAGCAAGTCATTCAAGATCAAGAACATGGAGGATTGGGTATCCGCTCACCAAAACTTATGAATCTGGCTTTTGGTGGAAAGATAATCTGGAGACTTATCAGTGGCAAGACTGCTTGGTGGAAACAAGTTCTGGAAATTAAATATCTAAATACTTCTAGGCAGCATCTGTTTGACCAAGCTATTCCCAACAAGCCTTGCTCAAGAATTTGGGGGCTCTGTAAAAAAGCTATTTCCTTCCTAGCCCATAACATATCCAAAGTGCCTAAAGGTGGCAACAACATCAACCTTGGAGCAGACAGAATTATGGGACATGCCCCCATCAATAGTAATCAGGGAACTCATAATATCTTGGCCTATCTCAGTGACATGGGACTACACAACTTAAACCAAATATCCACTTGGGATTCTCAATCTCTGATATGGATCGGGTGGCAATTCCACGAGGTTCCAACTCATTTAGAAGTGAATCTTGCAGCTCTCTAATATCATCTTCATGGCATAGCACGCTTAAAGCAGGACTGTGAGGATGGTTTTTGATGGGATCCAACAGGATCGACCTACTCTGTAAAAGCTGGTTAGCAAAATCTTTGCAAAGAGGATTACCCTGTGCCCAAGTGGTCTCCATGGAAATTGGTTTGGAGATCAGAGGCCCTCCCCAAGATCAAATTCTTCATTTGGACCTTACTCAAAGGGAAAATCTTAACCTCTGATAATCTAAAAAGGTGAGGTATGATTGGGCCCTCCCGTTGTCCTAACTGTCAAGCTGCTGAAGAAGCCATCCGTCATATTTTCATTGAATTCCCCTTTTCCAACAGTTGTTGGAAGGAGCTCATCCCAAACTCCAATCTCCCATGGGGCTCACACAACACCATTGTCGAAGCTGTGGGCCTATGGAAGAAAAGCTACCCCTGGAAATGAAAAAATAATAGCATAGCTAAAAGAGTCTGGGATACTCTCCCTCTCACAACTCTTTGGAATATTTGGCTGGCCTGCAACCGAAGAGTCTTCAAGGACAAAACAACCAACTTTAGGAAGTTGTGTAGTAAAGCTAAAAGCCTTACTCTGGAAGCTATCTCTATTAAGAAGCATACAAATCAGATTAACTACAAGGATCTTTGTGTAGAAGAGCGCAACTTCATAAGCTACCTTTTGGATAAAAATAACACCATAAACCGCAGTAACAACCTCAAAAATCATAGTAATATCATCAACAACAGTTGGAAAATTCGACTGAGCGAGGAGGACTTCAAAAAATGGTTAAGGAATTGTGAAAGACCCTCCATATTCTTTGATGGTGCGTCCAAATCCAATCCGGGCGTGGCAGGGGCTGGTGGAATTATCTGCAACGAGGAGGGTATAATTATCTCTTCCTTCAAATGGGGATTGGGAGCTCTCTCCAATAATAGGGCCGAAGCCCTCACTTTACTTCAAGGCATCCTTCAACTGCAAAAGCTAGGCATAAACAATGCCATGATCTTTGGCGATTCGACCATCATCATTAGCCTTATGGTTCATAATCGCTCGGCAGCAAACGTGGCCCTTCAGCAAACCACAAGTAGATGCCAACTTCTTATTGAAGATATGCAGGGGGTCAACTTCTACCACATTCTCCGCACCCTCAACAAGGAGGCGGATCTCCGTGCCAACAGGGCTTGTCACAGATCCATAGGAGTCCTCTCCTGCAAAGAGATCGAACATCAAATCCACCTGCCATGACTTGGCTCTATCAGCTTTGGATTCCCAGCAATTGGACCATCACTCAACAGACTCGGAGAGCCTCTGTCAGCACAGTTCAAATTTGGAGGCATTTTCACGTGCCTCAGGATCACGCGCATGATCCTCCCTCCATCACTGCAATGATCTCATATCTTTTTTCCTTTGATTCTTATCTCCCTTTTCCTTTTTTCTCCTTTCGAGGCTGCTGCCCTCTCCTCTCCCGTGCTCGTGACTTTCCGCTGTTTGCCCCATGCCCCTCCCTTTTTATTTGCCTTCCCTCCCTCTCAAGCTTCCAATTCTCCTTCACTGTTCGACTGAGGAAGCCTCTGCTCCTTTGCTTCTGTGTTTTCCCTCCTGGGAATGTGACCACCGCTCCTTGCAAATCTCCACCTGCCCGCAACTCCTGTTTCTCTTCTCCCGCTTGCTGCTTCCCTCTTGCTGTTTGATCCCCAAGCCTTCTCCATTTTCTAATTCTCGTTTCTGTCTCAGACATCTGAAACTGGGTTACCTCTACCCAAAATGGCTAGGAGAGAATATTGTCTGCACTGTGCCGACCTCCAAGCGGAGCTGGAGAAAATCCGAGCCCATCAGAAGATCATGGATGACAAGCTGCATTTTCAGGACAAGCTAGAGGAAGAGAGACACGAAGCTGATTTCAACTTCTTCCATCAGAGAGTCACCTCCCTTTAGGAACAATTTAAAGAACTCTCCAACAAGTGTGCCCACGCACAAGAATCAATTGAAATTTTGAAGTACATGCTGGAAAAAAATGCAGCGCCGAGCTCCAGCTCTACAAATGCAAGAAACCAAGGTGTAGATGTCAATCCTGAAGACTCCACCACTTACCAGATCCATCATATTAACATAGATTAATCATGTCTTGCAATTTTATATTCCTTCTGTTTCATTTCATTCGTATCTATGCTCTCTCTGTATTTCAGGTTTACTTGAATGTTAGAAGCAAAAGGGTGACAATAGGCATCACTGTCACTCCTCTCTTTTCTTTTTCTATATCACCTCTTGTAACCATTGGAGCTCCGTCTCCCTTTTTTTGAATATCAATAGCAACCGACTTTGTTAAAAAAAAAAAAGTGGATTTGCGAGACCACGCTGCGCTTTTTACCAGGCACAGTGCGCTTTTCTCAAGCACGCTGCACTTTTTGCAGTTGAATGGTTTATTCAAAATTTTCTCTTTTTGTTAGTTGATTGATGGATTATACGGAGAATTATTGATGTAATTGTAAAATTTAAATGTAATTATGTCATTAATAGTTACTAGAGGTAGATACATCAGGTAAATATGTAATTTTGGATCAAAGTGAATCAATTTCATGAATGATAAGGATGAGTTTGTTGACCTCTCTAGTCATTAGGATTCCCGCTGAGGACTTTGAGGAATAGATCCACAAGTCATGGATTTGACCCTTGAGAGTGGGATAAGTTTGTTTTGGTATGTATCTTTCATTTCCTTTGTCATTTCAAGGGTTGGATGTTGTGTAATTGATCATTGAACACTAGTGTAATCAGAATTTTTGGCAGGAATTAATAGACTGAGTTGCAGCTATTTTGGTGGGATTCCTGTGGTATGTGTTTTAGTAGTGTTTCCTCTTATGTTTGAAATTTTTTTAATGTATTATTATTTCCATATTCATGCCATCTCTGAATGTAATTGATTCCTAAGTTAAATAGACATTATTCATTAGCTTATGCTTTGTTTTGGAGGAAAATTTACAGCTTTGTTTCATCTTCTTCTAATTGAAAAGAATTCATGTTTTCCATGCTCTTTTCTGAAACCCTAGCAGTCTAAGATACCTTAATGTGTTAAAGTGCTTACGTACCTTTCCCCATCATATCGCTGCAATTCTTATCCTTTTTTCCATGACCTAGTTCTTCCCTGACCTATTCACCATCCAACATTCAAAATCAATCAATAAAAACCATAGTGCTAATATACCTAGCCTAAAATCCTCATTATCTAGTCATTTTGGCTATGATCTTAGAGAGATCCCTCTCCTGCCTAGTATGGCTAGCGACATGGCGAAAGATTGGTTTGCGGTTACCTTTGCTGGTCTCTTCCTCAACCTTGGAGATCCAATGAAGTGATAACAAGAGGAATGGGGAGAGGAGGTACTAAACTACCCAAAGATGGGCTATGTGCCTTACAATGAATTCCTTGTTGACTCTTAAACCCAAGAAAGGGACCAAAAACCTCTCATTCATGAAGTAGTGCTCATGAGGAGAAGGAAGTTAGTTTTGTGATTCTAAGATGTTGAGTTTGGAGTATTATAGTGACTAGAGACATTAGATTAAAAAAAAGGTTTGATTGTTGTAAATGAAAAATTATTGTAAGCCAAAGAATTGTAAACTTGAGACTCGAAGCTAGACAAACAAAGTCCAATCTAGAAATGTGTTAGATAAGGATACCAAAGAGAGATCCCTCTTTTTGAATCAGGTAGACTGAAAAGAACTAAACCATTTAGTTGTATTTCTTCACATGAAGGACTAGAAGAAAGATAATCTTAGGTATTGTAGAAAGTGGGAAGGGATCTCCTTCTATGTTGTGAAGACCCTTAGTGGCCATATTTGTTGTTTTAGGAGCACAAACTTGGTGCTTGCATAGTGGAATCCATATTTCCTAGCCAATGAAAGAAATTTTCATTCATTCTCTATACACTGAAATAAAATCTTTGTTGTTATTCACTAAGTGAAGCATCTATTAAACATCAGATATTGGGGGTGGCTAGTTGTAAGAAATTTTTAGTGTAGTTTTTCTTATGATTTTAAGTGTATTACTTTCTTGTGAATGAATTGTAAATTTTCCTCTATACTTTATATTTAAATATTATTTTGGATTCATTGTGTATGTGTGCAATGGTAAGTTGAGAGTTGTATGGTTGTAATGAATATGCATGATGCATGATTAGTGTGCTAAGTAGTTAACATAATTGGCCTGAATTTTGAAATACATTCCTTTATAAATATGAATTTCGTATGAGATGGGATCCTTTCATCCATGATAAATGAGATCATTATGTGGTTAATGTTCATGAATTGATAGGTTATCCTTGGATGTGTTTGACTATGTTATATTTACATGCATGTTTGTAATCATTTATGACATTTGTGATGTATGGTGTTTTTCCAAAAGAGAAGGACTGATAAGTTGGTGGTCTTAGTTATTATTAATCTTTTGGTGAATAAAAAAGCTTAGGATGCCCTGGATAGGCCAAAGGAGCCTTTTTCTTATTGTGAGGATTGAAAGGTTTTGTTAACAATGGCACTCAAATTCAAGAGTAGAAGCTCTAATGAGGAAGGAGATATTTAAGAGAAGATAATGTCTAATGTTTAGTATGGAAGAGTTCACCAAAAAAATATTAAGCTAAATTAAATCCTAATGAAGAACTTAAGTGGTTCATGGATCTCTAGTTTAAGTCTTAGTTTTGGAAAAAAAAAGAAATTTTATGGTTTGACCCCTATAAATCAAGCTATTAAGATAAATTTGGGGCTGAACACCTTAGAATGAAACTTTTCGGAAAATTAAAGATGGTATTCTCTCTTGATGTGGTGGATTATTGGAAATTTGGGGTTTGGCTAGCCCCATCCTTACCCTTAGTCAAATAGATTGTTGAGAGCGAGGTGCAGGAGATGGTTATAAGGGGGTAGTCGAAATATAAACACATCAAGCCCTCGAGGAAATTGAAGTGAATCATTATGAAAAACCCTTGTATGGCATGTCCTAATGAAACAAGTGTTAGTTGGAAGAATTTTATCTATTAACATGGAGCATGAAGCGATGACACTAAAAATTTGGAACCTCAAAACATGAGACTAACCAAAGTATCAAGTACTAGGAGAACTGACGAGTGATGTCATAATTTTATGACATGGTGATTCCACGTGTATGTCATGTGTCACATGGATTTGGTATTTTTGACATGCCAACCTTAAAAATATGAGTGACATGGAACACGTTAATAATGCCTCGTGGAAGGGGCCATGTCATTTTATCTAATGTGTTAAGTGGTGATTTGTCATCCATGATTGATTTTGCATACCAAAATATCATATCGACATATCAACATATTATAATTTTAGGATGATTGCATCTTGTATATCATTGTTACCTCAATAACCTCATATACATGTTAAACATGCCATGTGTCAAAAATTTCAGCCATTTTCATGTGGCAAGGTATGATTAGGTGACAAATTTCTGAGGTGGTGTGTCGAGGTGGACTCAATCCTATTGAATTATTAATGTTTTATGAGGATTTACAATTATATTTTTTTTGTCAAATCTCTGATTAGCCATTTTGGAGTAATGCTATATCAAAATTCAATGTATGTAACATTAGTGTATTAGAAGGTTATGCGCATATTAACATATATTTAAGTTGATTCATCAATATATCGACATATCAAATTCTCAAGGTTTGGAGAATGCACAACTTGTGAAATCACCAATATGGAAAAGCTCTAATATAGTAATAAACCAACAAACTTGGACCCATGTGGGAGAGATACATGGCTAGGAGTTTCCACGTGGCTATATAAACGATGAAATGGGACCTTAGAGGGGTGAAAGTTCAGTGACTATGCTAAGATCTTAAATTAAGATGAAATTTATATCGTGGGGAAGTTCTAGATGAGAAAAAGATGATAGTGGTATCAGGAATGCGATTTAGTGGCTCACCCTCATCTTTGTCTTGAATATGAGGCACACTTGCTAACTCAAAATGTCAACCATATGTATTTTATATATTTCAAATTTTAATAAAATAAATATTTTATTATAATTTTATTCAATTACAATTTTATAAGGTTATTACTCATAAATTATTAAAAAAATTTAATTATGAATATTTTAATATTGAAATTATATTTTATAATAATTATTTTTAAATAAAATAATATAAGATTATTATTATTTAAAAAATATTTTGTTAATATTTAAAGATATAATTATTAAATATTTAATTATATTTAAAATTTCAGTATAAGTATATATATATATATATATATATATATATTCGAAATTTCAGTTGGCCTTAGTCCTATTAACTTATTAATGTTTTGTGAGGATTTACAGTCATACATTTTTTTGTCAAATCTCTGATGAGCCATTTTGGAGTAATGTTATATCAACGTTATATACATACATACATACATACATACATACATACATACATACATACATACATACATATATATATATATATATATATATATATATATAGATATATTCGAAATTTCAGTTGGCCTTAGTCCTATTAACTTATTAATGTTTTGTGAGGATTTAGAGTCATACATTTTTTGTCAAATCTCTGATGAGCCATTTTGGAGTAATGTTATATCAACGTTTGATTTATGTAACATTAACGTATTATAAGGTTATGTGCATATTCACATATCTTTAAGTGCATTCATTAGTATATCGACATATCAAAATGTTCAAGGTTTGGAGAATGCAGAACTTGTGAAATCGCCGATATGGAAAAACTATAATATAGTAATAAACCAACAAACTTGGATCCATGTGGGGGAGAGACGTAGCTAGGAGTTTCCACGTGGCTATATAAATGATTAATTCGGTCTTTAAAGGGGTGAATGTTTTGTAAGGATTTATAGTTATACATTTTTTGTCAAATCCCTGATGAGCCATTTTGGAGTAATGTTATATCAAAATTCGATGTATGTAACATTATCATATTAGAAGGTTGTGGGCATATTAACATGTCAATAAGTTGATTCATTAGTATATCGACGACATATCAAAATTTTCATGGTTTGAAATCACCAATATGGAAAAAATCTAATACAGTAAGAAACCAACAAACTTGGACCCATGTGGGGGAGATGCGTGGCTAGGAGATACTACATGGCTATATAAATGATGAAGTGAATCTTTAAAGGGGTGAAAGTTCAGAGACAATGCTAAGAGCTTAAATTGGTTGAGATGAAATTTATATCGTGGGAAAGATCTAGATGAGAAAAATATGATAGTGGTATGAGAAATGTGATTTAGTGCATCACCCTCATATTTGTGTTGGTCTTGAATATGAACCGCACTTACTAATTCAAAATGTCAACCATATACATTTTTTATATTTCAAATTTTAATGAAATAAATATTATATTATAATTTTATTCAATTACAATTTTATAAGAGTATTTGTTATTCATAAATTATTAAAACATTTTACCTACGAATATTTAAATATTAAAATTATGTTTTATAATAATGATTTTTAAATAAAATAATATAAGATTATTGTTATTTAAAATTTTATTTAAAAATGTTTTTTAAATAAATATTAATATTAAATAATATATATATATATATATATATATATATATATATATATATATATATATATATATATATATATATATATATATATATATATATATATATATATATATATATAATTTCCTTATATGTTATTATGATTATGTTTTAATAATTAAATGTGTTTTATATATTTATATATTTTATTAAATATACGTTTTATAATTTTGTTGAAATTATATCAATTTATTTTATAATTGTAAATTGTATGAAAAAATAAATAAGAAACTAATACAATCAATTTAGATTTCATATTTATATTTAATAAGATATTTATGAAAAATATTCATTACTATCTTTGGCGGCATGACAATTTTCAATACCATCATATGTGGTTTTGAAATATTGAATTGGAGGAAGATTTTACATATCGTGAAACGATCTTCTGCTGCTCTGGCCGCGTAGCGAGCTCTGCGAGAGATCGGGCTAGGGCAATCGTGCCTTTGCGCCCCCCTGGGGCTACCGCGCCCTCACTACTGTTTTGCTGCTGCTGCGCTCAGCCATGGAGCCCTCTAGGGGTCCGGATCTGCCTCCCCCCCCGGAGGTTATCACCTTCAAAGAAATGATCGCCCAATGTAACAAGTGCCCTCCCTCTGTGAGCCAGCAAAAATTTGTTAAGAAGATGGACACCATCCCCTCAGTCGCCCTCCCCGAGGAAGAAACCTGCAAAGCTGCTCTGAACCTGGCTGATCGTGGCCTCATAGGTCAGTTCACGGGCCTCTGGCCCTCTCCCAAGTCGGTGGAGGATTGGACTCAAAGGAACTGGAAACCGCTTACCAAAGAGGGAGTTAAAAGTTACTTCGTTGGCAAAGGCTTCTTCGTCTTTGTCTTCGAAAGTGCAGAGGACAGAAGCTTGATCTTCAGGAATGGCCCTTACTTCATGGGGCCGCAAGGTCTATACCTTAACAAATGGTCACCTGATTTCGATCCAACCCAGGACGTTCCTTCGGCCGTTCCGGTGTGGGTGCGGCTTCCCCACCTTCCCCTTCATTGCTGGAACCCAAAGTCTCTACAGATCATAGGCAACGCCCTAGGAAAATACATTGATCAAGCCCCAAGGAAAGATCAATACTCTTGTGCTCGCATTTGCGTCGAAGTAGATCTGGAGGACGGTTTACCGGAAGCCATCAACCTCACAGTCGCAGGATGGACACATGTCCAAGAGCTGGACTATGAACAACTCCCATTCAAATGCAGACACTGCCATGGCTACGGGCACTTTGCCAAACATTGCAAGAAAAAGGCAGAAGATCATCCTGAGAACCAAAATGGAGAGCAATGGACTCTAGTCCAAAAACCCACTCATCACAAAAAGGGCACCAGGAAAGGTCCCCTGAAAGAGGCACCAAGCAGTTCCAATCACATCCAAGGTAAAAACTCAAATGGCAAAGAAAATAGTCAGAATAAGGCAGCTACAGCAAATCAGGAAACCCTGGACCAGCCTGGACCCCCCATCAACACTCAAGATGGTGGGGAAAAGTCACTTCCTGAGGCCACCCAAGGAAGCCCTTAAAATCCCTCATATGCAGATGTCACAAGGAAAAATCCTATCGACAGTTTCGGGTCCTCGGAGGATGAAACCTACGAGCAACCCAAAAAAAAAGTTGGCAGGAAATCTCGCAGAGAAGAAAGGGAAGAGGAGGCTGAAAGGCTCAAAACTCAAGGAAGCCAGCCCACTATAGAGATGTCTATCGGGAGAAATACCAGGACCAGGCCTCCCAAGGGAGGCTCCCTCCACCTCCCAGGTAAATAATGCGCCTCGTCTCTTGGAACTGCAGAGGTCTGGGTAATCCCTCGAAAGATGAAGCGATCAAAGACCTTCTCAAAATGGAGCCCTCAGATATCCTCATGCTCCAAGAGACAAAGATAGAGGGGAATTCCCTCCTAGACATCAGCAAGAATAAATGGAAAAAAAAGGTAGGAAAAGCTGTCAGCTCAAGAGGCTCTTCCGGAGGACTCGCAACCCTCTGGTCAGAAGATCTCTTCCAACTGAAAAATTCTCATGAAACACAACACTGGATCTTCACGGAATTAATGCATACCCCAAGTAAGTTAACTTTCTCCCTCTTCAATATTTATGTTCCTGTTTTATACTCAGAAAAAAGAGATTGCTGGACCTCCCTCATAGCCTTCCTTGAGCAGCACTCCCCCAAAAATATCATTTTGGCAGGGGACTTAAATATTGTTTTGAAATTCAAGGAAAAAAGGGGAGGCACACACAACAGAGACCCCTTCCTCCCTTTGGTTGAAGGTCTCATTCAGGACTGGGACCTCGTCGATTTCATTCCGGCAAAAGGGCTCTTCACTTGGTCCAATAACAGAGTGGGAGGGGAACATATCTCCGCCCGATTGGATCGATTTCTGGTTCAGGGTGCTTTAATGACAACCAAGAAGATCATTACCACCAAAATCCTTCCCAAACTGACTTCAGATCACAAGCCTGTCCAGCTCTCTCTAGAAGATGAAGAAGATTTGGGTCCTATCCCATTTCGTTTCAGCCCTCTCTGGACTGAAAGAGAAGGCTTTTTTGACACAGTGAAATCAACTTGGAGCAAATCCTTCTAAGGGTCTCCTAGCTTTGTGTGGGAGCAAAAGCTCAAAGCCACAAAGCAGGCTCTGAAGGAGTGGATCAAAAATCCTGTTCCAAATCCAACTAGTCACCGAAAAGAAATTGTGCAGACCCTTGAGGAGCTGCAAATCGATATGGAAAACAGAGATATCACTCCAGCACTGCTGGATAAAGAAGTCAAAATTCAATGCTCGTCATTCCAATCCTTCCGGCTAGAGAAGGAGTACTGGAGAATCAAATCTAGAAGTCTGTGGCTGAAGGCAGGCGACAGGAACACCACCTTCTTCCACCGTCAATACCGTGCAAGACTTTGCAGAAATCACATCTCTGAAATCACAACTGCAGAGGGGAAGATCTGCAAAGGGTTCAGTCAGATTAAAGAGGCAGCTGAAAATCATTATAGACAGCTTTTCACTGCAGGAATCCAAGGTAACGAGGAGGACACTGCTGATTTCCTCTCCAACATCCCCCTCCTGGTCAGACCTGAAGACAACTCCGATCTCAACAGACCCTTCACGGAAGAAGAAGTCATAAAAGTGATCTGGTCTATGGACTCAGACAAGGCTACTGGGCCCGATGGTTTTACCATCCACTTCTACAAGATGTGCTGGGACATTATTAAAACTGATCTCTTAAAGATGATTAAAGGGTTCAGGAATAAAGCCAAGGTAGGGGGAGGTACCAACTCCACATACCTGGCCCTCATCCCTAAAGAAACTAATCCTGAAACCTTTGCTAGATTCAGGCCCATATTGTTGTGCAATGCCTCTTACAAAATTCTGGAAAAGCTTCTTGCAAATAGGATCAAGCCTCTCCTAAACAGACTTATCTCCAGAAATCAAGGAGGTTTCGTTGAAGGCAAGCACATCCTGGACAATGTCATCCAAGTCCAGGAGATCATTCATTCAAGCCAGAAACGAAAAGAAAAAGGGATGCTGATGAAACTTGACATGGCCAACGCCTTTGATAGAGTCAACCGACCCTTCCTATACAAAGTCCTCCTCGCCTTTGGGTTCTCCCCTCACTTTGTTTCTCTCATCAAAGTCTGCACTGACAACCTTTGGATCGCCCCCCTCGTCAATGGTCGCCCTACCACATTTTTCCATGCCCAGAGAGGTCTAAGGCAGGGATGCCCTCTTTCTCCCTTCCTTTACATTTTGATGGCAGACACTCTTAGCAGAAAGCTCTCAGCTGAAAAAGATGCAGGCTCACTTCCAGGCCTTAAACCTTCCATTCACTCTCCTGCCCAGAACCATGCTCTTTTTGCAGATGACTCTCTCCTTCTCAGAGGCGCCTCTACAAGAATTGCCAAAGCTTTTGATGAAGTCCTAAAAAGTTACTGCAGGGTCACGGGAGCCTCCATAAATGATGGGAAAAGTGAATTTTATGGCTGGAACATCGAGCAACAGGAGCTCACAAATATCTCTACCCTCCTTGGTTTCAATAGCCAAGCCCAATGGGAGAAGATAAAATATATTGGACTCCCTATAATAAATGGCTGTAATAAGAGAGGGCTGTGGTCTAAAGTCATCAACAAAATCAAGTCAAAGATCACAATCTGGGGAGGATATTGGCTCACTTACGGAGGTAAGGTCACCTTGATCAAGTCTGTGCTCTCCGCACTACCAATCTACCAAGCTGCCTTCCTCCTCGCACCAAAACAGGTGATAGATCATATCTCCAAGCTGATTCGTGACTTCCTCTGGCAAGGTGGGAAGGGTAACACTCATAAAACGCATCTTGTGAAATGGGATCAGGTCAAACGCTCTTTCGCAGAGGGAGGTCTGCAAATCCGGGATCCAGCCATGGTCAATCTGGCGATGGGAGGTAAAATCCTCTGGAATCTATATAAGAACCCAACGCACCCTGTCAGCAAAACTCTGAAAGCAAAGTATGCCCACAAGGTGCCGCTTCGAAATCTCCAGGTGTCTCAAACAAACAACGTCTCCCAGGTATGGAAACTATGCAGCAGAAGTCTGAATTTTTTCAAAGAAAGAGTTTACAAAATCCTAGGCAATGGCAAACACACAAAACTGTGGCACGATCGAATAATGAACAGAGCCCCTCTTTCAGAAAACGATGAAATCGTTGAATTAAGAAACTGGTTGGAACGCGCTGGAATCAACAGCGTATACGATCTCTCCAAGTGGGACTGTCGAGGTGCATGGAATGGTTGGGATTTCCATGGCATCCCTGCCCGCTTAAATCAACAGATGAGTGTGCTCGAAGAGATGCTGGAAGACACAGCCCCAGTGAGCAGAAGGACGAAGGACAGATGGGGGTGGGGGCTTTCTGGAACCTATACATCAGCTGCAGCTTACAATGCACTTCAACCCAACAAGAACAGCAGCAGAAATCCAGATTTCTGGAAGAAAGTCTGGGAGCCCCTCGCTCTACCAAAATTCAACTTCTTTTTTTGGACGCTGGCTCATAACAAATTGTTAACCGGAGACAATCTGATGAAAAGAGGCATAGCTGGGCCTCACAGATGCGAGTTGTGCAGAACCAATGCAGAAACTGCCAAACACCTCTTCATGGATTGCAAGTTTGTCAAAGATGTGTGGTGTCTTATTCTTCACGAGTTCCACATCACTGTCACCTCGTACAATTCTGTAGCTGATCTCTTCGACTCCTGGAACCAATGCTATCCCTACAAAATCCCCAGCAAATCTTTTTGGAGGAAAGTCTGGAATGCCATCCCCAAATTCACTTGTTGGCAGACTTGGTTGGCCCGGAATGACTTGATTTTTAATGGAAAGGAACATACTCCTTTTGCTGTAGCTGCTAAAGCGAAATCCCTTCTCCTGGAAGCTGCCCAACAGCAGTACTTTTCTGCAGATCCTTTGCTGCTTCCTGAAGAAGAAAGGTGGCTAGGCCCTCTCTCCCCCTACCCCCGGAGGCTGCTCTCTGTTCCTCAATCGGTGAATCCTGTTTGGAGAATAAGAGAACTTGAAGAGAATTTTCAAGAGTGGTGGAAAAAACAAAAAATAGCTACGATCTTCTTTGACGATGCCTCAAAAGGCAACCCCGGGGCTGCTGGAGCAGGTGGGGTCATCTACGCCCCGGATGGTGTCAGAAGGGATAACTTCTCCTGGGGCATTGGGCATAAATCTAACAATCAAGCTGAGATTTTAAGCCTTCTTAAAGCCTGCCAAATTGCTAGAGATAGAGGGGATAAAGAAATCCAAATATTCGGGGACTCCGAGATCTTAATTAAAAAGTTAAACTCGGAGAATTTGTTCACCAATGCAAGTCTTAACAAAACTCTGAGCAGATTGAAGGAAGTCCTCCTCGATTTTGAATCCTACAAATGCTTCCACATTCTCAGAAATCTGAACAGCGAAGCTGATCTCTTGGCAAACAAGGGCTGTACACTTGGGAAAGGTCAAATTCTCATAAACGGGGATACCTCTATCCATCTATGTAACCCATGAGGATTCTGCAGCATGTAACATGGAACAGAATTAGATGCAATGTAATGATGGCAGCAATGGCGTAAGTCCAAATTCCTTCCAACATAAATAAAGATACACCCGTTTCAGTTAAAAAAAAAAGAAAGATATTTGAAAACCTCTTTAAGAGTAGTTCGTGAGATAAGATGGATCTAGGCTGGTTTAATTTCACCTTTTAAATAAGCTATATTCCACATGAATACCATAGGTTCTCGAAGAAATTTATTATTCTATTTTTCTAAGTTATTTTTATTTCATTATTTTAATTTGGTTAAAATGTTTACATTACATTAATCTTTTTATTTAATTAAATTAAATTTAATATTTACATAACATTAATCTTTTCATACATTACATTAATCTTTTCATTTAATTGAAGTGTTTAATGTTCACATTACATTAATCTCTTCATTTAATTTAATTGTTTCTTTAAAGACATTATACCATACCAAATTGGAAATACAATTTTTTTTAAATAATATTAAATAATTTAATTTTCATTTTTCAAATAATTTTTTATATATTTTAAATTTTAAAAACAAATAATAATAAATATTCAAATCTATTTTATTTTTTTTATTATGATTTAATAATTAAATTTGAATAATAACTATAATAACATATTATTTTTTATTTTTATTTGTATAACCTGTTATTTTTATTTTTAATTATAATTAAATGTGAATAATAAATATAGTAACATATATTTTTTCTTCTTGTCCAAATGTTTATTTATTTTATTTTTCAAAATTATATATATATATATATATATAGAAATTATATTAAATTATTTTATTTTTTTAAATTATATATATATATATACCATTTTTTAAATTATAATTTAATAATTAAATGTGAATAATAAATATAATAAAATATTATTATTATTTTATTTGTATTTTTTTTCCAAATTACATTCAAATATATTTTTATTTTTATTTTATTTTTTAAATAATATTTAATAGCTATTTTTTAAATACTTTTTATGTATTTAAAATTTTAATAAAAAAATAATAAAAAATATTCAATTTTTATTTATTTTATTATTATGATTTAATAATTAAATATGAATAATAAATATAGTAACATATAATTAATATTTTATTATATTTATTATTCACATATAATTATTAAATCATAATTTAAAAAAATGGTATATATATATATATATACCATTTTTTAAAATTATGATTTAATAATTAAATGTGAATAATAAATATAATAAAATATTATTATTATTTTATTTGTATTTTTTTTCCAAATTACATTTAAATATATTTTTATTTTTATTTTATTTTTTAAATAATATTTAATAGCTATTTTTTAAATACTTTTTATGTATTTAAAATTTTAATAATAAAATAATAAAAAATATTCAATTTTTATTTATTTTATTATTATGATTTAATAATTAAATATGAATAATAAAAATAGTAACATATATTTTTTTCTTCTAAAAATTTCCCAATATATATTTTTTACTTTTTAATAAATATGTATTTTATTTTATTTTATTTTATATATTTCAAATTTTAATAAAATAAATATTTTACTATAGTTTTATTTTATATTTATTATTCACATATAATTATTAAATCATAATTTAAAAAAATGGTATATATATATATATATATATATATATATATATATATATATATATACCATTTTTTAAATTATGATTTAATAATTAAATGTGAATAATAAATATAATAAAATATTATTATTATTTTATTTGTATTTTTTTTCCAAATTACATTTAAATATATTTTTATTTTTATTTTATTTTTTAAATAATATTTAATAGCTATTTTTTAAATACTTTTTATGTATTTAAAATTTTAGTAAAAAAATAATAAAAAATATTCAATTTTTATTTATTTTATTATTATGATTTAATAAATTAAATATGAATAATAAATATAGTAACATATATTTTTTTCTTCTAAAAATTTCCGAATATATGTTTTTTACTTTTTAATAAATATGTGTTTTATTTTATTTTATTTTATATATTTCAAATTTTAATAAAATAAATATTTTACTATAGTTTTATTCAATTACAGTTTTATAAGAGTATTACTCATAAATTATTAAAAAAAATTACTTATGAATATTTAATAATAAAATTATATTTTATAATAATTATTTTTAAATAAAATAATATAAAATTATTATTATTTAAAATCTCGACGATACTTTTGGTTCATGACTCTTCACAAACCTGTGAAATATTTTTAAATATAAAAGATCTCTCATATATACCTGGACCTGGAGTGAAGCCCAAGTCTTCAGAGACTTTACTAAGAGCCTAAATTGGTTGAGATGAAATTTATATCGTGGGAAAGCTCTAGATGAGAAAAAGATGATAGTGGTATTAGAAATGTGACATATTTGTCTTGATCTTGAATATGAGCCAGACTTGCTAACTCAAAATGTCAACCATATACATTTTATATATCTCAAATTTTAATAAAATAAATATTTTATTATAGTTTTATTCAATAACAATTTTATAAGACTATTAATTATTTATAAATTATTAAAACTTTTTACAAATATTTTAATATTAAAATTATGTTTGATAATAATGATTTTTAAATAAAATAATATAAGATTATTATTATTTAAAATTTTATTTTAAAAATATTTTTTTTAAATAAATATTAAATATATATATTATTTTATTATATGTTATTATGATTATGTTTTAATAGTTAAACGTGTTTAATATATTTATATATTTTATAATTTTGTTAAAATTATATCAATTTATTTTATAATTGTAAAATGTATGAAAAAATAAATAAGAAACTAATATAACTAATTTAGATTTTATATTTCATCTAAAACCTATTTAAGAGTAGTTCTACAGATAGATGGATTAGTTCTAGAGATAAGATGGATCTAGGCTAGTTTAATTTCACCTTTTAAATAAGCTATATTCCACATGAATACCCCACATGAATACCATAGGTTCTCTGTTAGGTCCCTATATTACTAGTGTAGTCCCTTATTATGTTAGTGTAGACTCTTTTATTGTTATTATTGTACCCCTGTAACCCCCATATTGTTATTATTGTGCCCTTAAATTATTATTGTTAGGTCGGCTAGGATTACATTGTGGCCCCATGGACTCCTATATATAGATAGGAGGTTTTGTCATTTGTATCATCCAAGAATTGTTCATTTATGTAATGTATTGGAGGTTTCCCCCTCGAAGTGGCTTATTTATAAGGCGTTGATATCTCTTTTCTTCTATTTTTGGAGCTGGTTACACAACATTTGGTATCAGAGCTTTGAGATTCTAGGGTTTCACTGCTCCAAACAGGTCATCGTGGAATTTTCGCTATAACTTATTTTCTACAAAGGTTCTGAATCTGAAATTTTTAGAGTGCGAAGAAAAACTCCGGAGGAAGATCATTGCAAAATTTCAGAGCTTGGTTCGCAATATTTTTGGAGATATGATATGTGCAAGTTAGGTCATTTTGCAGGCTCCTGAATTTAACCTAAACAGGTCATCGTGGTATTTTCGCAATAACGTTTTTTCTATGAAGGTTCAGAAGCTGAAATTTTTATAGTGAGAAGAAGAAATCCTGAGGAACATTGTCACAAAATTTCAGATATTTTTTCGCAATATTTTCAGAGATATGATCTGTGGAAGTTAGGGCTGTTTGAGGCTTCTGAATTTCATCTCAAAGAGGTGATCGTGGGAAAATCTTCATAGCTCTCTCTCTGAGCATCGGATTGGAATGCCGTAAAAAGTGGAAGCAAGTACACGGACTGTAGTTTTCATTCTATCAATTTCAAAGCCAAAGGAGGAAACAGTGACATGTGGCAGGTCGTACAAGTTCGCTCTACTGAACCAGTCCAAAATTGGGTCATTGTGGGAGATTGGACATAACTTTGCCTTGAAGAATCCAAATTAGATCAGACCTGTGGCATTTGAAAGAATATTTAGAGGGCTACTACAGGGCTGAATTTCAGATATTGAGAATCCACAATTATAGAGATAATTCAATTTCAACATATAGATACTCAAAAGCATGAAAAAGGTGTGTAATTGTTTTTTAAAATTGCATAACATTTGTTTAAAAAAGAAGTTTGAAGTGATTCCAAGGGCATATTGAAGAATTTTTATTAGTAATGGGTCCTATAATTCCTCCAAAAAATAATTCCAAACCCATTAAGCCCTCAGAAAGCTATACTATGACGCATGAAGAGGAAGAATTGCAGTATGAGATATCAAAAATACGGTACCAAGTGCAACAAATTTCGATCTTACGAAGAGCAACCAAAGATGACATAGATGGTTTAAAAGCAGAAATGGAGGCTAAGTTGGATTTTTTGAAGGATAAAATAAAATCTATTATGGATGATAAAGTAGTGGAATATCACATCGAGCATCAACAACAAGTTCTCTAGCTCTCAAAGGATAACCTAACTTTGGTGCAAAATCAAATGAAACAACCGGAAGATCAACATCACATCGAAAGAAGTTCTAAAGTAGTCACAGAAACAAGAACTCGACAAGTACAATAAATTTAAAATTATCTCAACAAGTGGAAGAACTTTCCTGTAGAATATTCCACATGGGAGGATGAGAATTTTATACAGAAGCATCAAGAAATAATTAAGTGTTGAGGACAACACTAGTTTGAAGGAGATGGGCATGTTAGGTCCCTATATTACTAGTATAGTCCCTTATTATGTTAGTGTAGACCCCCTTATTGTTATTATTTTACCCCTGTAACCCCCATATTGTTATTATTGTGCCCTTAAATTATTATTGTTAGGTTGGCTAGGATTACATTGTGGCACCATGGACTCCTATATATAGATAGGAGGTTTTTTCATTTGTATCATCCAAGAATTGTTTATTTATGTAATGTATTGGACGTTTCCCCCTCGAAGTGGCTTATTTCTAAGGCGTTGATATCTCTTTTCTTCTATTTTTGGAGCTGGTTACACAACAATCTCCAAAAATTCTATTATTTTATTCTTCTAAATAGCTATATTCCACATTAATAACACACATGATTATTTATGTAATGTATTGGAGGTTGCCCCCTCGAAGTGGCTTATTTCTAAGGCGTTGATATCTCTTTTCGTCTATTTTTGGAGCTGGTTACACAACATTCTCCAAAAATTCTATTATTTTATTCTTCTAAATAGCTATATTCCACATTAATAGCACACATGAATACCATAGGTTCTCGAAGACTTTTATTATTTTATTTTTCTAAATTATTTTTATTTCATTATTTTTATTTTCAGTTTTTATTTGGTTAAAATATTTACATTACATTAATATTTTCATTTAATTAAATTAAATTAAATTTTTACATAACATTAATCTTTTTATACATTACACTAATATTTTCATTTAATTGAATTGTTTAATGTTCACATTACATTAATCTCTTCATTTAATTTAATTGTTTCTTTAAAGACATTATACCATACTAAATTGGAAATACTAATTTTTTTTAAAATAATATTAAATAATTTAATTTTCATTTTTTCAAATACTTTTTTTATATATTTTAAATTTTAAAAGAAAATAATAATAAATATTCAAATTTATTTTATTTTTTTATTATGATTTAATAATTAAATGTGAATAATAACTATAATAACAAATTATATTTATTTTTATTTGTATTTTTTTTCCAAATTACTTTCAAATATATTTTTATTTTATTTTATTTTTTAAATAATATTTAATAACTATATTTTTTTCTAAATACTTTTTATGTATTTCAAATTTTAATTAAAAAAATAGTAATAAATATTTAATTTTTTTATTATGATTTAATAATTAAATGTGAATAATTGAGATTCACGATCAATAGTGGGCAGCTAAGAGTGGGAAAAATGGATCCTAGGGTTTGCGATGTCTACATCTATGGCTCCCCTGCCGCTGCCGTGTCTCAGTCAGGCTTGGATGCCTTGGAAGGTCTCAAACACCTAGATCCAGTGCTTCAGAGTTTTCTCCTCCCTGAAATCGACCATCTGGGCGGCTATGGTAGCACGGTCCTCCCTTTCTCGGGCTAGAGACATCCTCCTTCTCCAAGTAGCGCATGCGCAGCAACGCGGAAAGCTCAAGGTTGGCTCCTCGACGTATTAAGGATAGCCTATTTTCGCGCGCACAGGTAGACTGCCCCCCATGTCCTCTTTGCGATGGTTGGTTTGCACTTCTTTCACGCCCTCTGCCTCTATTTTTTTTCCCTGACTTTTTCTTTCATGGAAGTCAGCCGAAGGCTTCCTCCCTTCATGTGCACGAAGACCCCTCTGCAACGCCGAGGGCCTTCCGATCTTGTCAAATATTTTTGCTCGGATGGCAGGGAAATCATGTTTCCACAGTCACGGGAATTTCAGATTCAGATCGTTCTTCTTATAGGCAAAACTCTGCTTCTGTGGGTCCAGTCCTCGAACCTGGCGCTTTTTCTCTCAAAATCCCTTGAACTCAAGCTGGGGATCCCCTCCTCATCTATGCGCCTCCTTCATGCAGGTAAACAGCTTGATAACTATCTCCCTCTGTCATTTTACAATATAGAAAAGAATGCTATGGTGATTCTTTCCCTCCGTCTGAGGGGAGGTGCAGCAGGCCAAACCTCTGCTCCTAAGGGTTTCTCTTACTAAGAAGCAGTCAATGCTTAGCCACCCAAGCATTCTGCTCCTCCCCTAGAGGCTCCCAAGCCTTTCTTGGTTGAAAAATTGGAGGAGGTCCCCTCTGTTGAACTCTCCCACCTGGCTCTGGTGGAAAACCTCCAATTATTTTCAAAATACGCCCTCATTTGCAGGTTCAATGGACTCTGGCCCCGCACAGAAGACTTATACAGATGGATTCACTCCACCTGGACCAAACATTGCAAGATCTTTCTCTGCTCCAAGGGATTCTTCATCGTTATTTTCACCGATAGCAAGGAATACCAAACTGCCTTTACAGGTGGTCCTTGGTTCTGGGGAAACGCCATGCTTTTCCTAACCCCCTGGTTCCCCGACTTTGATCCTTCCACAGTAGTCATCACCAAAATTCCGATCTGGGTCAGGCTTCCCAACCTGCCCGCTCACCTTTGGCATGGTGAGGTCTTCCAAGCCATTGGAAACTCTCTGGGTTGCTTTCTGGCTACTGATCCATCGAGAGGCTTGATGGGTATCTACACCTATGGAAGGTTATGTGCTGAGATTGATATCAGCAAAGGCTTACCTGACCATATCATTCTCAAAGTCGGGGACTTCACTTGGTCACAGACTTTAGACTTTGAAAATACTACGTTCTGCTATAGGCATTGCCATCAAACTGAACATCTTCAGAATTCTTGCGCTCTATTTCAATCCCAAAAGAAAAGCAACACTCGCAACACGAAAGATAAAAGTTGGAAATCCTTTGTTCTGCCACCCATGGAGGACTTTGACTCCTCCAGCTTAGATTGAGAAGAAGGTAATTCATATGAGGAGATTGTTACTCAGCAGCAACCGCTCTCCCCGATCATCCCAGAGAGGCCCCCTGCCTCCTCGAATCTTCAGAAACGTTCGAATGAGTCCAACACCTCTGATTCGGACAAAGGTTCTCCTCCGCTAACCAGTAACAATCTTCAAGTGGTCTCAATCCATCCGCCCCTGAAGGCTGGGTTAAAGTCACAAAAAAGAAAGGGAAGAAACTTCGTATCGCGGGCTCTAACCACTCTCGCTAGAGCCTTTTTCTGTATTCTTGGCTCCTTGTTCCTCCTCTTCTTCTCTTGACAACATCGTGAAACCGTGGCGGTTAGCTGATTCCTTCTTGCTCCCCCGGTTTCCTGCTCCCCATGCTTGTAACTCCATTTGTACTATGAGCTTTTTAATAAAATGGTCCCGCCCAATTTACAAAAAAAATAAATAATAATTAAATGTGAATAATAAATGTAGTAACATATACTTTTTTCTTCTTGCCAAAATGTTTATTTATTTTATTTTTCAAGATTATCTCTCTCTATATATATAGATATATATATTTCAAAATTATATTAGTTTATTTTTATACTATATTTTTAAATAATTTTTTATAGATTTTAAATTAAAAAAAATAATAATAAATACTCAAATTTATTTTATTTTCTTATTATGATTTAATAATTAAATGTGAATAATAAATATAATAAAATATTATTATTATTTTTTTTATTTCTATTTTTTTTCCAACTTACATTCAAATATATTTTTATTTTTATTTTATTTTTTAAATAATATTTAATAGCTATATTTTTAAATACTTTTATGTATTTCAAATTTTAATAAAAAATAATAATATATATTCAATTTTTATTTTATTTTATTATTATCATTTAATAATTAAATATGAATAATAAATATATTCAAATTTTATTTTATTTTATTATTATCATTTAATAATTAAATATGAATAATAAATGTAGTAATATATATATATTTTTTTCAAAAAATTACCCAAATATATATTTATTTTATTTTTCAATAAATATATATTTCATTTTATTTTATTTTATATATTTCAAATTTTAAGAAAATAAATATTTTATTATAATTTTATTCAATTACAATTTTATAATAGTATTACTCATAAATTATTAAAACATTTTGTTTATGAATATTTTAATATTAATATTATATTTTATAATAATTATTTTTAAATAAAATAATATAAAATTATTATTAAATTATTTTTTAATATTTAAAGATATAAATTTTTAATATTTAATTATATTTAAAATTTCAATTATATATATAAATATATATTCGAAATTTCAGTTGGCCTCAGTATTATTGACTTATTAATGTTTTTTTGAGGATTTACAGTCCTACATTTTTTGTCAAATCTTTGATGAGACATTTTGAAGTAATGTTATATCAACATTCGATATATGTAACATTATATTAGAAGGTTATGGACATATTCACATATCTTTAAATGCATTCATTAGTATATCGACATATCAAAATGTACAATGTTTGGAGAATGCACAACTTGTGAAATCACCAATATGGAAAAACTATAATATAGTAATAAACCAACTAACTTGGTCCCATGTGGGGGAGAGACGTAGCTAGGAGTTTCAACGTGGCTATATAAATGATTAAGTGGACCTTTCAAGGGGTGAATGTTTTGTGAGGATTTACAGTTATAAATTTTTTCCTAAATCTCTGATGAGCTATTTTGGAGTAATGCTATATCAACATTCGATGTATGTAACATTCATTTATTAGAAGGTTATGGGAATATTAACACATCATTAATTTGATTCATTAGTATATCGATGACATATCAAAATGATCAAGGTTTGGAGAATGCACAACTTGTGAAATCACCAATATGGAAAAACTCTAATACAGTAAGAAACCAACAAACTTGGAATCATGTGGGGGAGATGCGTGGCTAGGAGATTCCACATGGCTATATAAATTTATATCGTGGGAAAGATCTAGATGAGAAAAAGATGTTAGTGATATTAGAAATGTGATTTAGTGCCTCACCCTCATATTTGTCTTGGTCTTGAATCTGAACCACACTTGCTAACTCAAAATGCCAACCATATACATTTTATATATTTCAAATTTTAATATATTTATTATTCATAAATTATTAAAACATTTTACTTACAAATATTTTAATATTAAAATTATGTTTTATAATAATGATTTTTAAATAAAATAATGTAAGTATATATTTATATATATATATAATATTAAATATGTATTTTATAATTTTGTTGAAATTATATCAATCTATTTTATAATTGTAAAATGTATTAAAAAATAAATAAATAAGAAACTAATACAATCAATTTATATTTTATATTTTATTTTTAACAAGAGATTTGAAAACCTTTTTATAAGAGATCTAGACTAGTTTAATTTCACCTTTTAAATAAGCTATATTCCACATGAATACCATAGGTTCTTGAAGATTTTATTATTTTATTTTTCTAAGTTATTTTTATTTTTCATTTTTTATTTTATTTTGACTAGGTTAAAATGTAGACTCATTTAATTTCGCCTTTTAAATAAGTTATATTCCACATGAATACCATAGGTATCTAGGCTCTTTTAATTTCACCTTTTAAATAAGCTATATTCCACATGAATACCATAAGTTCTCGAAAAATTTTATTGTTTTATTTTTCTAAGTTATTTTTATTTTTTATTTTTTATTTTATTTTGTCTATATTAAAATGTTTACAGTACATTAATCTTTTCATTTAATAGAATTATTTAATGTTTACATAACATTAACATTTTCATACATTACATTAATATTTTCTTTTAATTTAATTGTTTAATGTTTTCATTACATTAATTTCTTCATTTAATTTAACTGTTTTTTTTAAGGCATTAAATAAGCTATATTTCACATGAATACCATAAGTTCTCGAATTTTTTTATTATTTTATTTTTCTAAGCTATTTTTATTTCATTATTTCATTTTTCTTTATTTTATTTTATTTTGTCTAAATTAAAATGTTCACATTACATTAATCTTTTCATTTAATTGAATTATTTAATGTTTACATAACATTAATCTTTTCATACATTACATTAATATTTTCATTTAATTTAATCGTTTAATGTTTTCATTACATTAATTTCTTCATTTAATTTAATTGTTTTTTTAAGGCATTATACACTACTAAGTTGGAAATATTAATTTTTTTAAATAATATTTAATAATTTAATTTTTCAAATATTTTTTTTATATATTTTAAATTTTAAAAACAAATAATAATAAATATTCAAATTTATTTTATTTTCTTATTATGATTTAATAATAATTAGTTGTGAATAAATATAATTTTTTTAAATAATATTTAATAATTTAATTTTCATTTTTTCAAATAAACTTTTATATATTTTAAATTTTAAAAACAAATATTAATAAATATTCAAATTTATTTTATTTTATTATTATGATTTAATAATTAATTGTGAATAATAAATATAATAGCATATTATTATTATTTTTATTTGTATGTTTTTTCCAAATTGCTTTCAAATATATTTTTATTTTATTTTAATTTTTATATAATATTTAATAACTATTTTTTTAAATACATTTCAAATATTTCAAATTTTAATAAAAAAAATAATAATAAATATTCAAATTTATTTTATTTTATTATTATGATTTAATAATTAAATGTGAATAATAGATGTAGTAATAGATATTTTTTTTCTTTTAAAACTTGTCTAAATATATATTTATTGTATTTTCAAAATTATATATATAAAGCTATTTATTGTGTTATAATTTTATTAAGATGGTATATCTATATATTTTTAAGATAATAAAAATGTTATTTTATTATTATTAAAAAATAATTTTAATGTTTAAAGTTAATGTTATGTTTAAAATAAAGAAAAAAAAACATTATATTAAAAATCTCTTTTTGGTTTGGAGATGTAAAATCTCTACTAACAGGGTCAACCACGTGAAGGTGAGAGCTTATATGACCCCAAAAACGGTCTATCATTGGCATGGGACTAACCACTGACCCGCACCCACACAATCCATTGCCAATAACGCATAATCACTCACATGCATACATGCACACACAACAAACATAGGGTGCACACAACCATACACATACCCACAAACATTACACAAATTACTAAAATTAATTAAACTCTTAAATTAAAAAATATTTGAATTTATTTATTACATTGATTTTATTATTAAATAATTAATTTATATGTGTCATTACAAATTAAAGTGATTATAAATATTATGCTATTGTGTGTGTTTTTTTAAAGATATTTGAACCTTCAGTTTCATGGTTTGCATAACATTTTATAATATATTAATCATTAACCAAATTTTAGATTAATATCTATAATTTATGAAAATGAAAATTATAAATTAATAAATTAATTAAACTTTTTAAATAAAAATAATTGAATCTATTTATTATATTAATGTTATTATTAAATAATTAATTTATATGTGTCATTACAAATTAAAGCTATTATAAATATTATGCTCTTGTGTTTTTTTGTAAGGGATTTGAACCTTGAGTTTCATGGTTTGCATAACATTTTATAATATAGTAATCATTAATTGAGTTATACTTATGTGATAATATTATGAGATTTTTAATGTTATTGTAATGTATATTATTTTTTCATTTTAAAATTATAAATTAATATAATAATAATAATAAAATGAAAAAAAAAAATACCACAATAATAATAATGATAATTTCATAAATATTTAAGCTAATGTATTTATAAGTTAATATTCTAAATAATATATTTATATATACAAATAACAATAGTATATTTATAGTCATATAAATAAATATTTAAAAATACATATTCACACAAATTACACTCATATATCTACAACTAAATAATACATATACAAAGAAAGATTCATGCACACATAAAAAAAATGTTCATACACATTCAAAGAATACATTCATACACATATACACATTCAAAGAATTCATTCATACACATCCATAGAATACAAGTAAATCAAAGCATACATTAGAATACAAGTGAATCAAAGAATGCATTAGAATACAAATGAATCAAATAATACATTAGAATACAGGTGAATCAAAGAATACATTCATACACATGCAAAACATACAAGTACACAAGACACATACAAATGTAGCAAATAATAGATTCATACACACATAAAGAATACAATCATACACAAACAAAGAATACAAGTAAAGAAGACACATATAAATAATACAAGTAAACAAGACACATACACATGTAGCAAAGAATAGATTCATACACATACAAAGAATACGAGTAAACAAGACACACGCAAATGTAACAAAGAATAGGTTCATACACATACAAAGAATACAAGTAAACAAACAAACAACATACACATGTAGAAAATAATAGATTCATACATATATAAAGAATAGAAGTATTTAATAAGTTTATACAAACAAATAATACACACATTTAAATATTTACAAACACTCTAAATAATATATATAGTATTTAATTTAAATATATAAAAATATCAATGTAAATATTAAATTATATTTATTTATATATGTGAAAGGAAGAAAATATAATATCAATATCTTAATAACATATTTATAATAAAAATATATAATGAAACAAATAAAAAATCAAAATCAAAACAAAAACTTAAAAAAATCAAAATCAAAGTTAAAAAAACAAAAATTAAAAATTTATATAAATATATGTGATTTTGTTACTTGTGTGTTATATGTGGGGAAGATGTTTAAAACATTGAAAAGATGTTAAATAATTTATGTGAATAAGATTTATTTTTCCATTTGTGTGTATGTTGGGAAGATGTTTAAAATATTGAAAAAATGTTAAATAATTTATGTGAATAAGAGTGATTTTTCCATTTGTGTGTATGTTGGGAAGATGTTTAAAACATGTTTATAAATTACCATATAGTTAAGTTTGTGCATATTGGAGTTATCATAAACTAAAGATCATAAAAATCAAGGACAAGGAACACAACTCAAAGGAGGGTTACAATTTAACCTTCTCCTAAGAGCTTTTTGGAGGGGTTGAATTCCCCTCCACAAAAAAAAGCCTACTCATTTTATTAAAGATAGTTTGTGTTCATGTACAATTCTTTGATGGGCCCATCTAAACAAAATAAATACAAATATTTTTAATTACAACATTACAAAACATAAAAATTGATAATGTCTTCCGCTCTCCCATGATCAACTTGGTATTGATAAATTTTCTGCAACATACAACATTGAAATAATATTGTTAGTATACAAACACTTCATAAGAAATTGTGAAATAATTAATGCACAATTAATTATATATATGCAAAGCCATACAAATATAATCTAATTTACCAATTTAATATAATAATAATTAAATCACTAGCATAATACTTGTTTAGTCATTTGAAAGTAGTTTAAGTATAAGGATATTTGAAATAATAATTAAATAATTTCATTAGTGAAAATGGAGAAGGCAAGAGTCATGCTCAAGATGAAATAGCATGTAAATAATAACTAAATTCATAATATGTTTATAACATAATATGTTTATAAGTTTAACCAAACATAGATATTTATAAGTTTTTAAGAGATTAATCTATACATTTCACTTGAAACACTTAGCCTCCGGTTAGGCTTTTCTTGGCCTCAACAATAACGAGTAAAGGAAGTGGTTGGATACCTAATAACGCCGATGGAAGTGGTTGGATACCTAATAACACCGACAGAACGAAGGTAACGATATACTATCTCGGAATACAATGAAGAAAGATCTACATAGACACCCAAATGTCAAGAAATCCAACGAACCACTATCACAGCTGAAACATTAGAGAAGTGAATAATGGTCAGTTATGGACACAAAGAAGCAGTCAGCTAAGAGAGATTTTAGGCAAGGGAATGAATAAGAAAAATAGAAATCCTAGAAATAGCATAGAGTTCGGAAAAACTGACAACCCTTGCTCCTACACAGTGAAGGCCACCACGAACGAGAAAACTGAAGCAATGAAGAAAGATCTAAATCTTATACCCAGCAACAGCTCCAAGTTAGTTATAATGGAGAATATAAATATTTTAACACTGATCAATGTACACTGGGTTCTACCTAATGCCTGAGAAGTTGCAAGTTGAAATAGGTTCAAGGCAATGAGATGCCGAGTTTTTGACTATCAAGATGTTTAATGAGGATTCTGTGTTAGCATCAACAATTAAAAAAAAAGATACTTCCAAATTATATTGAAAACTGACATCATTTAGCCAAAAATGACAAGGAACCTACGCAAGCTCCCTGCTCGATTCCTTTTCATGGACCAACTGTTCCAATTGATTTTTATTAAAAGAAAAACCATTGATGGTATCCATAACTATGAAATAATTTACATCCCAAGAATTTTGGCACACATTGTTGATGATTTTGGATCTGAAGGTGTTGAAGATGCCATCATTCATCACAAATTACGACGGACCAATGCTTTCGGCTTGGTTGGATATGTATGGACATTGTAGTCGACCTTGAAACTATGGACAGTCTAGTCTAGTCAAACTGACTCCAGGCACAGTTCCACATAATTCCCATGGTGCATATGAGTTGGGCCGCCAATTGGTCTAAATGCAAAGTTGCAGTCTATGCTAAGCTTTGTAAGGTAATTTTAGTTTTGTAAGATAAATATTGGTTGCTGGTGAGTGTCTAAATACACGTTAAAATGTTTAAAACTTAAATATAAGCAATTTAAGTGCTGAGGAAAGTAAAAGGTCGACATAATCTCGATGATCCTTCTGGTTCATGACTCTCCTCAAACCTGTGAAATATTTTTGAATATAAAAGATCTCTCATATATACCTGGACCTGGAGTGAAGTCCAAGTCTTCCTCAATTTTGCTGCCATGTCCATTCACGTTTATTATACGATATACCTACCGCTGAAGACAATAATTGTTAAGATCTGATTAATTTGAAATTAATCTGTTTCTAGTGTTTAATTCTAATTCATTCATAAAAAAAGAGTGGCAGAATAGAGAAACAAGCAGATGAAATGAAAGGCCGCATCCTAACTAGACCAGCTAGCAGCTCTAACATCCACTTTTCGTTGTTAGTGAATTCCTAACTACCAAGCTTGAGGATGGTCTTGGAACAAGAGGCAGTGATTAACGTGTGACAGACATAGAGAAAGGAAAGTTGTTGCAGTCACACTATGGATCAACACAGAGCAAATGATGTAAACGTGGTGAGCTCTGTTCTTATAGAAAATATCTAAGAGGTATTCATAAACTGCAACAAGGAACATGGACATGCTCTGTTCTTATAGAACATATCTAAGAGGTATTCATAAACAACTGCAACAAGGAACAGAGGATATCGATGCACCTCTATCACCAATCTAACATTTCCATTTCAAAATTTCATGAGATCTAGGTTCTATTTTGAATGTAGCCTAAGTTTAATTTGTTTAACCAATAGAAAAAATTCATGACATCTATGTTTGTTTAACCAGCAGAAAAAATTCTTGAGATCTATGTTCAATTTTGAATGTAGAATAACTTCAATGTGTTTAACATGTAGAAAATAAATAGGACAAGTCAGTTATACATATACGTTTGCCTCTTTCTAAAATACATGACTAACTATTGACATAGCTTAGCCCTTGCCATCAATCAAAGAATAATAACAGACCTAAAGAAGAACATAGCCATCAATCAAAGAATACTAACAGAACGGGGCCATCAACAGAGAATACTAACCTTGCTTCTTACGAATCTTTCTTTTGCAGTTGAAACTCCTCATTCACTTCACTGCTGCAAAAGCACTGGAAATGCTGCTCTACCTCAACCCCCAATGCATATTCTCCTCAGCCAAGCCATGCCATGCCTTTCTCTCTCAATTAGCACAAAGACAACACACAAACACTTGCAGACACACAACAAAAAAAAACTACACTGCACATTGCATACAACAACACTACACAACACATTGCATACAACAACACTACACAAACAATACACAGTACAACACTAAACGGTACATTTATGAAGCGCTCCATAAGACAAGACAGAGTGCTTGAGAGAGAGAGAAAAAGCTGACAGCGCCAGATGATAAAACATCTATGCTTAACCTGTTGAATGAGTAGAAAAGACAATTTATCAGCTTACAAAAATGTCCATGTCCCTGTGGAACGAATTAAAGAGATATACAAACAAAAAATTACCGTGCCTGTGAAAAATCCACTTGATCGCCTCCTGCCTTTCATGAATTTCTTGTGCAGAACCTCTTCTCAATCCATCATTCTTCATTGAGCAGAATCAGTGCCTGTGAAAAATGCATTTGATCACCTGCTACCTTTCCTGAATTTCTTGTGCAGAACCTCTTCTCAATTATCTTTCTTCATTAAGCAGAATCAGAATCAGGCGCGAGTATATATAGTCATTCAGGAAACTTTAGTCGAGTTTTAATTTTTTTGGACCGTTGAGTTCAAAGTCAAAGTTATATTTTAATTAAAAAGGTTAAACCATTCTTTTAATCACCGTTCTTTAAACAATCTTTTAAGTGAGTATTAGTGTTTTGTAATTTATGATGCTTTTTAAAATTGAACTGTTCTCTGCTTTCAACATTTCTGTTGTTTTTTCTAATTTATGTTTTCGAATGTTACGCTTTCCAACATTTTTACTCAATGATGCTATTTAATTACTCTTCTTTAAACAAATCTTTTAATTACTATTTAAACGAAATTGTGATTTGCTTTGAATCTTATTTTATTCTGTGATATTCTTGAATTTAGAATTTGTTTTTTTTTTTTTTTATGGTTTTTAAATAAAAAATATTCTAAAAAGAGTTTGTAGATATAAAATAAATATATCAAATATCTAATATAAGTTTGTAGATATAAAATGAATATATCAAATATCTATTTTTTTCATTTAAAAAAAATATTATAAAATCTACAATATAATAATAAATTAATAAAAATAAGGACAATGATAAATCTATTTAAGATTTATGTAATATCTTTAAATTATATATAGATTTTCTTTTGAGGTATGATTAGAGAATCAAAAGTATTGTTCCGTCCTATGTTCAAATGGACAATAATTGTTTATACATACCCTTGGCAACCTCATACATTTCTCTACTTAAAACTCATACTTGTTTGAATTTTCAGCTCCTATGTAGAACCTCCTCTTAATCACCTATTCCTGTCATGATTAGTCACCATACATGACTATATTCAAGGCATTCCTCAAAATACAAGTCCATATTTAGGCATTTTTGGACCATTAGCTAGCTTTTTACTGTAGAATCCTATTAAAATCTTAAACCCATCTTTAATTACCATTCCTTAAACCAATATTTTAATTACCATTTAAAGTGAGTTGAGTTTTCATGTGCTTTCAAGTTTGTTTTTAAATGATATTTTTCAAAACCTCCTTTTCACTAGTTTTCAATTTTGTTTTTAAATGAAAAAACATTCTTTCAAGTTTGTGATATATATATGATATATAGACTAGCAATTTTAGCTTAAATATTATCCAAAAAAGAATGAATGTTATATGCTCCACTATAATATCTAATTTTATATTGTAATATCTAATTTTGATATCACATATAAAATTAAATATTAACTTGAAGAAAGTAAATTTTATTAAAATTATAAAACATAAAAATTATTTGAAAAAAGAAAAAAACCGATTGCAATTTTTTTGTGATTAACTTGGTATCATTTTTCAAAATTGAGTGATAAATGGTTTTAATTCAAAGTATATATAACTTATCTTGATATAAGAATTTATATATGTAGATTTTTATTTTTTAATTGAAATTAGTTTGGATATTGAAAATTTTATTTTTACATTCTTTTTTCAAATTTAAATCTTATATTACATCTTTTTACTTTTGTGAGTTGATTGATGCTAATAAACAATTAATCATTTTTTTAATGATTTGAAGAATGAAAAATCATTCAGCATTTAATTACTAGCAATTGCCATCACTAGATATTTGCAAGGGAAAGCATATGGGTCTTAAAGAGATCCAATAGTTGCTAAGCTAGATATGTGTAGTGATTTTGGTCAATTTTAGTAAAGGCGAGAAAAATATTGTTACTGTCCCAATTTTTATTTTGATAATAAGACATTCGGAGTAGTTTTTTAAAAATATTCTATAATTCCACGCATTTTATGTTGGTAGTTTGTTCATTCATCTAAAGTACACCATTGGCCATTTATAGCTTTAAAATTTTGTAATTAAATTTATAATTTTTTTGTTCTATCTGACCAAAGAAAATTCAAAACGGAGTTGTTTAGTCCTCCTTCCTAAATTCCTTTATAATTATCCAATCATAGATAAAGGTTGTTCCGGTCCTCCTTCCTAAATTCCTATGTAATTATCCAATCATAGATATGTTAGTTTGGGTAGTAAATATGGCGATTTGAAGAAAACCCTAAGAAGTATTTAAACCTAATCAGGACACAATTTGTAAATAATTGATAATCAAAATTTCTATTCAAAACCTTTTAATGCTTACAGTTTATGGAATTGATGTTATCTTAATTGGTGATGAAATTGATAATATCTTTATTTTAATTAAAAATTTTAAAATAACTATAAACAACGAGTCAATTCATTGATTTTTTTAAATATTTCAAAATCTACAAATCAAATTACACGCCATGATTAAACATTGATTTTACGAGGTATTTGTACCTTATCGATTTTGAAAAAGGATATTTGTACCTACCATGATGAGTTTACATCTGGAGATGCTGCTGTAGGTGGATCCGGGGGTAGCGAGATTGAATCTGCGGTTATGAACATGGGTATCAATCAAAAGATCAAGAGCATTAATAAATATCAATTCCAACGAAGGGCTATTTTTGGGCGACTATACTGAAAACTAAGCTTTGTATGAAAAGCGAGAAGAGTGCAAACATCATTAGTAGGCTACCATTTGTCCTTCAAAAATCAATTTTCATGTAAGAAAAACACATAAACCTATTTACGTAGTAATTACATATCATTAGCGAGTTCGGGAAAAAAAGAACAAATGTATCCACGAATAAATCATGCTCGGAAGAACAAAGGTATCCACCGGAGCGTAAATTGTGCTATGCAATTAGGAATGTAGAAGAGAATATTAATCTTCAAATCAACAAATCAGAATACAAGGCCATCCGATAAATTAGAGTCTAGAATTTTCCAATCTAGAAGCCCGGCTTCCACAACAAAGAACAAAGGTATCCGCGAATAAATCTTGCTTATAAGAACAAAGGTATCCTCGAATAAGTTGTGCTATGCAATTAGTAAGGTAGAAGCGAAATATTAATCTTCAAATCAACAAATCAGGCGAGCCATCCAATAAATTAAGTCTATAATTTTCTACGTTACGGAAAGCTAAATCTTCCACAACAATAATTTAATTTGCCATAATATTTCTTTACTAAATATGCAGTGGCCTCGTTTAGTGTAATACTAGAAAAAGAGAAATACATGAGGGTGCACTAATAAATATATAGAAAAAAACTTCGATATGTACATCGAAGTAGGAAATGAAAACCGGCGGAAATTTCATTATATTGGATTGTAGACTTTTTTCCAGTTGAAAATGGTTTATGGCGAGAATTTACTATGGATGCGAAATTTCATGGTGAATGGATTTGATATGAAGACAAGGGATGTTGTACTTGTGGTAGCAGCATTACCTCCAAAAATAATAAATTTAAGTTGCGGGTCACAATTCAAGATTTCTTTAACGAGGCTAGCCGTTGCCCATTTGGAAAGCATGGCGGAAAGTGTTAGGCTAGGATTGAAAAGAAAATCTATAGAATGAATCAAATTCAACATTATTCTTCACAAAGAACCTAGAAACATAGGACTTAGTCAATCGGCTACGCTGTATCCCATCATGTAAAATGTCAATGCTACTTATCCTTATTTTGACATGATACGAAATTTTGAAGAGTTACGAGGTTTGCCACAAAGCTGAAGCGAGATTTGAATTTATTTTCGACATGCCGACCATTTTTTAATATTGTACGTAAATAAATTTGGAAGCGATGTTATGCTTATAGTTGGAAACTATTACCTCCAAAAATAATTTATGGTTCTAGGTCTTGATTCAAGATTTCTTTGACGAGGCTAGCCATTGCCCATTTGACAAGCATGGCGAAGTTATGAGCCGGGATTGAAAATCTCAGAATGAATCGGATTCAACATTATTCTCCACACAAAACCGAGAAGCAGAGGACTTAGTCAATCAACGGGTGTATCCACATCATGTAAAATGTCAATCTTGCTACTTGTCACTTATTTTGACATGATGCGAAGTTTTGAAAAGTTATAAGGTTTTCCACAAAATTGGAAGCGAGGGATTGAATTTATTTTCGACATGCCAACCATTTTAATGTTTGTGTAGCCAAATAAATTTGGAACTACAAAAATATATTAGAGGAAGAGGCGAACAAAAATGTATAGGGATATAAAGGAATCGAACATTTTATTTTTTACGAGGAATGGATTTAAGGTGCATGAATTAATACATATGGTATGAAGTTCCAACCACAAAATGAAAATAAATGCTCTGCAGTCTTCTGGTTATACATAGATGGTATTGAGGTTTGTTGAACGGGGCATTAGCGGTGAAAGAAATGAAACCGATTTATTTATGAAGGCGCTCCTCCAAGAAGAATCCTCGGGCACCCCGCAATGAGCTAGCTATTATTAAGGATCAATGATGTGGGCACGAGTATGGAACTCATGAGCATTTTATGCTTTTGTGAGGTACTAAAGATTACGTAGCAATTCTTTTGCACTGAAACCAAGAACTGCATCTGTACGATCGAGTTGTATGATCGCCTACAAGCTTTTGAGATTTTGGATTGAATTTCAGAGCCTTACTAGTCCTCTTTCCATTGGCTTAAGTGTCTAGGAAGGCTTGTGGTTTTACGGAAGTGAAGAAAGAACGAATGACCAATCGTTCTTGGTAGCGGAAATGAGAGGATGATTCTCCTTGCAAATAGAGGGGTATTTCATGTGACGAGCTCAAAATTAGTGTTGAGAGTTGACCTAACTAATAAAGGTTTAGTTGGGGCTTTTCCTAGTGTGGCTTACCCAATATTCCACGGTGAGAAATATGTTGTTGGGGGATAACAATATTGGTTCAACATTGCCTCGCAACCTTTCCATATGAGGCAACTTCAACGCTTGAATTTGTCCTGAATATTTTTTGGGGAAACCTTTTGGTCTATTGTTTCGGAGCTTGCAAAGATAGATCTATTGAGTAACAATTTCTGCAGTTCGATTCCTGTAGGCATTGGGAAGCGCAAGGATTTAAGTAGTGAACTTGTGTTGCAATCTAGTGAACGAGAAAATCCCAACGGTTTTGGGAAATCTCGGCAATCTATGACAATTATTGTTGGCATACAATCACCCCACGATGTGATTCCTCAGGAAATTTTGAGGGAAGCTAGCAAAGTTACATAATCTATGGGCTACTTCTTGTAATATTTATGAATAACCGAATGGTAGCTTACCTTCTAATGTAAATTTCCACCACTTAAAACGCTAGATATTGCAGGAAATCGATTGAGTGACACTCTTTCACCGGATCTTTGCAAGCTTGGGAGGCTGCCAAACTTTAATATCTTTAACAATAACTTCACGGAATAAATGAATTTGGAATATTGTACGTATTTCAGCACACAAAGGGTGAGAATAAGCAACAATGAGCTCATTCAGGAATCTGCGCGAAGAAGCTATCCATCTTGCAAGCGCGATTACGAATGGTGAGAGACTCTAAACGGATGAGAAGAAGCCCTAGAAACCCTCCGGTAACTAATGAGCTATCATAACTTCATTTTAAACTAAATATTTGCAACTATCTTTGCATTTTCATCCCACAACTGAATATGTTTTAATCGTATAACATATAATCTAGCAGATTTCGAGGTTATGACACGATGCACATAGGAAAGTTGGGTGATGGAGATATTGGGGAAAACTATGAAACCTTTTTCTTAATTATCTCTTCTTAATCCCATCCCCACCTCATAAGTTTTCTCTAATGTATCACTCCATCTTTTCTCATAATAAGGGCATAGATGAGGAAAATACTCTAAAAAATAATGATTCTCCTATCAATATGATAGTTAATTAATACTAAAATAATTAAACTTATATATAAATAGTTTTATAACCCGATCAAATTTAATTCAACTCATTATAAATTTATATCATAGTATATTTAGTAGTGATTTTTCTTTCCATATTTTATTTCATTGAATTAAAGTTGGGATATATAAAATTTTCACTAATATCTCCCCCCATCCTCACTCTCATAATCCTCCTCCACCATCGCTCTCATAATGAGAATGGAGGTGGGGAGATATATTAATTATGAGGTGAGGGTGGAACAGTAATAAGCAGTATTAGAGAAATCTTAATATGGTGAGGGGAGTGTGGATAGGGGAAGATATTACAAAAAACATAGTATGTGGGGGGTGAGGGAATATATTAAGGAAAAATTAATATGAATGGGGTGTGGGTTTGGGGAGGAGATATTGAGAAAACCTATTACCCTCATAATGAGGGTGGGATTGAAGGCAGATATTAAGGAAAATTATTACCCTCATGATGAGGGTATCGGGGTGACGAGATATAAGGAGAACTTATATTGAGGGTGGAGATGGGTGTAGATACTAATTAGGAGGATAGGGTTGGAGAATATATTAATGTAAACTTATTAGGTAAGTTTGGGGGGGAGATGTTAAGGAAAAATAAATATGTAGTGGGAAATATTTTTAGGGAAAAATTATTATCCTCATAATAATGTTGAAAAAGGTAGTGGATATTAATTATGAGAGCGAGTTGGAGGAATATGTTAGGGAAAGAATAACAAGAGGCAATAGAGGGACATATTAGAGGAAAAATTATTAGGTGAAGGAGTGCAGGAGATATTATTTCCCTAATAAAAATAATAGGTGGAGGGTGATTTTAGAGAAACATTTAGGAGTGGGAGGAGTATATATTAGGAAAACTTAAAACAATTTATTTAATTTCTACCCTTTCCCCGTAGCTTTACTCATATTAAGGTTTTCTTAATATATACCCTCATATCACCCTCATTATGAAGTTTTCTCTAATATCACCCCCAACCCCATACCCACCCATATTACATTTTCCTAACATCTACCCCCACCCACACAATCCCCTCATATTATGTTTCCCTAATGTCCCCACCACTCTATCTCACCCCTAGTTATGAGTTTTCTTTAGTATGTCCCCTAATCCTACACTGCTCATATTAAATTGTGTTAATTTTCCTTAATATTTTAGTCAACCAAACCCTTATAATCCATTTCTTTTCACACATCACAATGTGATATAATATTTTATTATGTATGTTATTATAATTTATCATTTATTTATAAAATATTTCCATTGTTTATAATAATATTATTATATATTAGGATTCAAATTATACAATATCATATAAACATATTTATAAATCTAAAGTACACAATAAATAATAAATATAATTATTAATTTAATAATAATAATAATAGTAATAATTTAACTTTAATGTCACAACCAAGCTAGACACAATATTGGTGTATGCTACCCTCTTGATTGTGTGACAATGGACTTGCCTCGAAATCATAACGATTTGTATACTAAAGTTTGAAGGTCTATACATATTTATTAAATATTATTATATTAATAAATGTATGAAAAGTGTGTGTAATCTTTTCTAATATTATTATATTATTAATCTAAACATATATAATATATTAAGATTAATATATACCAATATGTTAATAAATATGTAAGGGTGTGTATCGAGATATCGGTGGACTTGGTAGTTATATCGCCACCTCGCGGAGGAGATTACATTAAATGGAGGGGGGTGGAGTGGCCACCCTTGTGCATGTAGAAGAATGTGATTATACTACATCTAATCAACCATGATAAGTATAATTGATACGAGGAAAAGCGAGGAGGGCGAGTACATCTTAGAAGAATTATCGTAGCGAAAAAGCTTGAAGCCTTTGAAATGAGGTACGGCCTACATTTTGGGAGAAATATAGGTTATTTGGAGGCGACTAGTAAAAAATAATATGAAATTATAATTTCTTTGCATCCTTGAGAGCGGCTGCGAAGGGAAAGGACATGAGAGTGAAGCTATATGCAAGTTGTGTAGGGGGAAATTTGGCATCAGTTCTATGTAGCTTAGGGCTAAGGAAGTCATTGGGATTTCATACCATATTTAGCTTCATATCAATTCCTTTCAATTGCTCTCAATGTAATTAGTACACAAGGACCCTCGCAGGTCTTCCTTGATGCACAAGGTCACTATGTCTTCGGTAATTCTTAAGCCTTCTTATATTTATAATTTATATGTAATGTTTTCCTTGGCTTTTGTTGTTTGATTTTGGCTTTGTTTTTTCATATGGGCTTGGTCGTTGTCTCATTTTTGTAGTTGTAGTGGGACTATATCCGTACATTGTGGTATATTTCCTTTACTTTTTAAACCTTACATGTACCGGTGTTTTTTTATATCTATTATTGGATTCTCACTTTTGAGTTGGTATAGCTTCTTTTTGGGTTTCATCATCCAAATCATTTTGACAAATGTTACTTTGCCTTATTTCTCCACTAAAATGTTTGTTCTAGGCCATTTATGTGTTGATACCAGAAGAATCATACTGTTTGACTATGCAATTCCAACATGAGAAGTAGGCATGGGGGGAAGACACGGCCTAAGCGTTGAATGTAAGCCCAAAACAAGCCTAGATATCACTAAAAACTTTCAATCATTTGTACCCTTGGAAACCTATAATGAAATTTAGCAATTGGAAATTCTAGTAGTTAGAGATAATTATGCCTTCTCAAATTTAGAGATAATGGATGGGGGTGGGCGGTGGTTTCCTAAACCTCGTCATACCAAGGGGAAGGAAAAATAAGTACTTCAACACCTTATCACAATAATGGAACATACAAACCTATTGGGGAAGGTTCCTTATAGAAAACCAGGCTGAAAGATAAAATGATTTGTATGTCTCAAGGATTTCAAACGAATCCGGAAGAAACCAACGGGTTTGTCTTGAGAGAAGGGACACTTGGGTGGCTCATATTGAGTGCCACATTCCATGTATTATTGTTACTTCAAGTTTGCTTCAACATCCACTACTAAGGATACGACTTTTTGTTACCTCTTCTAATTTACTATCTTTTAGAAATTATTTCTCACATATTTTATTATTATTATTATTATTATTATTATTATTATTATGTAGATACTTGAATTATGCTTTAGTTGTTAAAAAAATTGGAGTTTTAAACAAATTATTTTATAGGTAAAATTAGTCAAAAATATATGTTCTCACTCTAGGAAAAGTAGGGCCGCCTACGAACAAACATACTTAAGATGGTAGGATGAATAATGTACTAACATTAGATTTGTTCCTAGCGTCCCTAAAATCCACTTTCTTTAGAGAATGATTTGTTTCTATGTGTGGGTGATATCCATGATTGGATTGACTAATGAATCTCGTATTTACTTGAGCTTTTTCACTAAAGTCCTCATTTATAGTGCTGCGACTTTGTTAATTTTCACAACTAAGGTAAAATTCCACATCGGAAAACTCATATAATTAAGATAATAATTTAATTAGATTCCTCTTTTGAGAGGATCAAAATTGACTTGTAGATCGCCTCAATCAATTAAGTAGAAGTTAAGTTATGAATTAATTTATTATTTTATGGGTCGGCCCTAATCGAATGTTGTTACGGTCAAAGCCACGAAGTCACTTACAAAGTTTTAAATATAAGAAGTGACCTCAAGTTCATTTGCACACATTTTCTCATGAGATCTCCTCCATGATATATTCATTTGGTCTTATTTTACGGTTTTCGCTCCATAGGTACGTCGATAGGAGCTCATGCAAAAGGTCGGGATCACAAAAGTGATCATGCATTAGATTTGTGTGATCTAAATCAAAGCCGCGGGCATGAAAGGATAAGGTAGTGGCCTAAGTTAGCCGAGCGCGAGCTAGGTGTGTTGTGCCATGTCCAAGGACCCCGCCTTTGTTAGCTAAGTTTTTGAGGTGTGACCCTAGTCACGGAGGTCGGTGGGCTGATGCGAAGCGAACGCATGAACAAAGTGTTGTGGTAGTGGCTTAGAGACCAAAAGCCATGGGATGAGTGTCGTAAGGCCGCGGCTGAGGTACTAGACGGATCTAATCTGGTTCACCTTCATTTAGTTCCACCAGTGCTTGTAGACATGAGTCGTTTAGTCACGGTTGCGTCGAGTGATCATTGACGATGCTACATTCGGATCTAGGGCTTCAGAGATGATATCACTTGGTGATATTTCAGATCTCTATTTTGGTATTATAGATCTAATGATCTATACATCATATCTATATTTTACTGTATAGATGTATCTTCAAACTCATTCGGTATCATTCGTGTTCATCGATCTGCTACAGCAGGTGTAAGTGCATTTCATTTCTCATATTCAGTTTTTACTTCATGCGAGAAGTATGGGTTTGGATTTTAGTGCGTGTATGCTATTTGTTTTCTGCATCATAAAGATATGTACCTATGGATCATTGTACTCTTATTACATGAATCATTTGATGAAGATCTAAAGAATAATTTTCAAGGGTTTTCCCCATGGTGGGTTTTTCATGGTCTCGGACCAATGCTTGGTGTCTCTATGTTTTCATGCTTCTCTTCCTTTGATCTTTTACTTTCGATGCTTATATGACGATGATGATGATGTTGTTGTTCTTTACGCATAGTTATATAATGATACGGTTAATAATATGAATGTGTACGATGAATAAATTATTTGGGGTGAATGTAACATGTTAATGATGAAATGTAACTATCAAAGTAATGAAAAATGTTGGTTTACGAAAAAATTAACATGAGTACTTGTTAGTGATGGAGTCAACACTTGGATTGTATCAAGTGCCTAACCGAGGACACATCTTAAGCTCGGGAGCTTTTCTTATGGTTGGATTAGGTTTTGGAAGGTGGTTGGAGTTCTCACACACTAGAAAAAAAGGATTTTTAACGAGATAAATCACTCACACATATGGGGGTGCTAGTGTTTGATGGTATAAAAGATAAGTTTGTAATCCAATGAATAGGAGAATATGAAAATAACGGTGGGTATATAGGATATAATTCCATTGCTTAGATGAAAGGATAACAAAATATTCCAGGACACATGTGCATTAATGAAGAAAATTTTCACAAGACTTATAAGAATATCATCCAGACATCTAAAGGTTTCTATCATATGGAATTCTTATGAGCAGGCTTACCATACAAATATTATCAAAAGAAAGCTTCTAAAACAAGACTAATAAAAATAGATGACCATGTATTGCTATATCATAAGACTAACAAAAGCATGGACAGGTATATATATCACAATGCAAATGAGATTGTAAGATATGAAAACACATAAAGGAAGTACACAATACACACATCAAAACATTCGTAAATCCTCAAGAGTGCATCTGAATGTTACAAGTTCAAAAAAGTAAAAAACTCAGGAATCTTTATGAGATGAGAAACTCAAGAACCTCTTTCTCATTATTTTTGTAATATATATACAAAAGTTAATCTGTTAAAGATCCACAATTTTAGCCTAGTACATTCCAAGAACTTTATTACAAATTTATAAATATAGAAAAATATGCTTTAAATTTTATCTAAACATGAAAAGGCAGTCGATGTACAATATTTGGTTTACAAAAGGATAAAAATAAAAATTGATAATGAAAGTCAAACTTTTCAAGCTGAGGTGTCTAGCAATCCTTGATTCATGGAAGATTTTCTCCATAAAAGTGCAACAATTACTAACTAAATGTGACACTGGAGAGGCCATCTCACTAGATGGTGCTTGGCTGGGGAAGAGAGGAAAATATTACCACTATAGTAGCATATACTTACTCACTATCTAATGTCATGCCAGACCAAACCAACTTGTCCTTATATCTTCCTATGATCAAAACAAAGAGCTACCTCTTTAAAATGTAGCGATTGTTGATAAATTTGTAGATAGGCCCAAAATAATATTGATCAGTTTTCACCTTGTGAGAGATGATGATTGGTCACACAATATGATGATATGATTTCAAATTGTAAAGGGGTCGACATAGGTGTGGAGTTCGATTCTTCCCAATGGATGAAACTTGGGTCTTGTCTTGATGGCCTTCCCACTTTCCTTCTTGAAATGTTCATTTTAAACCCTCATATGTTAGAAAATTTTCCCTTGTGTATATCCTCTTCTTCAAATGATAAACCACTAAAATTTTAATTAACTTCGGAGAGTGATAATGCTTATGAAGCAAATAATTTGGGGTTCACCATATCTTCTAATACATTTCATCAATGATTTTTAAAGGAAGAAAGGGATTTTCATGGGTCTAGAGCCAAAATATGAGACAAAAATCTCATTCGATATTGATGAACTATAGAGAACCTTCCCTCGCGAGGTGATATAGCGTCAAACTATAGTCACTAACTCCACGCTGTCGAGCTTAAAATAGGAAATAGGGACAATAGAGTCAATTCACATATACATGTTTAAAGGGATTAATATATGCATTTAAATCCTCTCCAAACAAAAATTTCCCTTAAACCATGACTCACTGAAGTCGAAAACTAGTTAGCTCGTGCTATGATGGCTTCTAATATGTCGAAAGTTCGAGACCCCACCATGGTGCTTTAAGATTAAAGGAATCGACGAATTCTTGAGCGATAGCAACAATCTCCCCTAATAATTTACTCAAAAAATGGTACCATCCGGTACACTGAAATTGTGCCTTTGTGTGGTGGTGAACAAGCGAAATTGTATTCGCAAGTTCGAGCGGTTTACTTTACCACTTCAACCCATTATATTTTACTAACACCCTATTAAAATGTTGATTAACACATGTAAAGAATGAATAGAGGCAAGCCACGAAGCCCTAAATGTTGCGGAAGTTAACTTTCTCGGGGGAAAATAGTTATGGGAAACGAGTGAATACTAAACCTAAACTCTCTCCATGCCCTTGATTTTGGTGAATTTAGTTGACACGAAACTAAATGATTTACTTTTAGGCACCAACTCAACATAACTCATGGAAAATAGTCGTCTAACCGCTACTGCCATTACTTTATTTTTGAGCTTCTTCTTTAATGAGAAGAGTTCTTGGCATATTTGCTAAATTTAGCGAGTTAGAATAGTAAACTCTCTTTTTAGTGGACCTCCAACTAGAAATGGATATGTTCGAAAACGATTAGCGCCTTTTCACCTTGTTTTATCCTTGACAACTCTGCATACAAGTTCTAAGAAAACTTCTACTTTACATAAAGGTAGCAATTTGTGTTGCCTTTTAAAACCAAATTTTGCGGGAAAATTGCTAGTTTGCAGAAAGGTAGCAATTTTTCTGTTATTTCCAAAATGGAAAATTATTTTGACATTTTATGCTTGATTTTGGATCATTAAATTTAAGAAGATATCATTATGGATAAATAATACTCTCAAAATAAATCCATGGCATTAACTAGACAAGGTAAGTTAGAGACTTATTAAAAGGTAGATTTACCCTAATTTACCCTAAGACACAAAAATAGACTCTTGGACTCAAGGAATTTTTGGATTTTTGTTGAAAATAATAAAAAAATTGACACACTTTTTAACACGGGGCCTTCAACTATGGGCTAACGGGGCAAAGAGAGGATCGAACACAAATGAAATGGTGACTAGACTTGGGGAAAAATACGGTGCTAACGGTGGCTCCTATTGGGGATGAATTACTCCCTACGAGGCTTCAAGGACTGTAGAATCAATGCCTTAAACTCTCAAGACCTTTATAATTTTAGGAACTAATGACAAGCCGACTTTTCATTGGTGAACTCAAAATTGACTCTATTTATAGACACACACACCATTAGGCATGGAATTATTGAAGCAACACTCCATATATTTTACAATGGAAAGAGTTGACTGAATTAAAATAGAAAAATATTTTCATAAAATGACCATTAATGGTTCCCCGATCAATTGATCATCATCTAAATGCTTGAGAAGAAATGTGTTGTTCTCTAGAACTTGAGCAATTTTCAATGGCTTTGAACCACAGGTTGTTGAACTTGCCATACTTTCCACGGTCTTCTCTTCGACATCCCAACGCAGCACCAAATAATTTTCTTGAAATACTTGTTGGTTTTCCATTTTGTCAAAAATGGCTTTTACTTTATTTTTGCTTATTTGTGTTTTTCCATCGGGGATTCTGAATTTGATGAGCTTCTATAAGTTGCAATTTCTTCTCTAAATGGGATTTGAATCATCAATTTCATCTTGTAAAAACTTCATAACAAGAAGGGTGGTATTGCAGTAGCATCCCTTGCTTGATGCCATAAACAAGTTGAAAGCGATAAACTCCAATTTATTTCTTTTCTCACCCTATACGCCCCAAGAGCATGAACTGAGTAGAAAATTTGTCCCAACTTCTTTTATTTTTAAGCATCATCTTCTTGATGATTCTTACTAGGCTTTTTTATGACTCAAATAACACATTGCAGCAGGGGTAATAAGGTGTAGAATGAGTCAAATCAATATTATATTTCTGACGGGGAATCATTCATCTTGGAAAGTTTAAAAGCCTTTGCATTGTCGGTCACACCAACTTATGAAAGGCCAAATCGAGACATAATATTTTCTGAAAAAAAATTAATTGTTACCGTGTCGGTGGCATTCGTGGTTGTAATGGCCTTAATCTACTTGGTGAAATGAGTACGTAGTTGTAAGTCCACCGACGTGTTGTCCCGATGTTGGCAGATCAATCTCGCCAATGAATTCTAACCCCAACTGCTAGGGAAGGGGTGTCTCTTTGAAATGGGAATGAAATTAGTGGGAGAAGCTTATGCTAACGGAAAAATTTTGACACTCGGTGCCCAAGCCTTGACTTTGGCAAAAACATCGAGGAGAAAAGAGTTGGCCAATAATAGACAACTCTTAGAATTTTGTTGCTTAGTCACTTTGTAGTATAAATTTCCACCAAACACCCCTACATGTATCTCGACATAAATTTATATGACTCAAATTCTTCTACACATCTCAAAAAAACACCTATGAGATATTTCCAATAAAGATTGTTTTCCATTATGCAATACTTAACAACCTTCATTTTAAAATCCCTTTTCTTTTATTTTTCCATTTACGGAGGACAATTGAGATTTAATAAAAAATACACTATATCCTTATACCCGAGTTGGAATAAAATATTTCAAGATAATCGAGATATACCTTCTTTACATGTTTCTTCAACACTCCATGCATTCATATTTAGAGCTTTGTAATTTGGATACTACCATTAAGCGAGGTAAGCCTTTGTCCCTTTATCAAATTGGTAGGTTTGATTTCAATGTCAAACTCCTTTGAATTTTTGTTAACCATCTTCCCCTCTTGCCATTTGTATCTCAACGCAATAATACATATTTGACAACAATATTTGGCATAAAGAAATGAATTTAGAATATAGAACATAAACCTGAAAAATACTTTAAAGAATTTACCAATGCATGTGTGTTTTTTTCGATCAAGTTGTACTTTAACTCAACATCTCTTAACACGTGGATGAAAAAATAAATAGTTTGCTCAAGCCTTCTTTGTTCGTTTGTAGTAAAACTGCTACAATAGTTTCCTCGGAAGCATATGAAAAGTAAGGATATCCTTCTCGAAATCGGCGGCGATTAAATTGACCGGGGGAAAATTTTATTTCTATGAAAAGAGTTTTTAATTCATCTTGTCATCTAAATTCTGCATATTTCCTTAATAAGGCATTTATATGTTTAATTAGTTATGTAAATTTCAGAGCAGAACACCTCAAAAAAATAATTTTACCCAAGAATGACTCTAATTCTTTCTTATTTCTGGGTAGACCAATTATCTATATAGCCTCAACTCTCTTTGGGTCAATACAAATGCCATTTTCGCCATTATGTGCACTGTGATTTTTCCCTCTTGAACAACGAAAGAATGATTTCTTTGGGTTCAAAGATAAACCAAATTTTCTATAGTTATTAAACAATTGTTGCAAATTTTTTTTTTTTTAAATGATCTCATCAAGTTTTGAAAAGCTGTAATGTCATCCAAGTAAATGACTACAAACTTTGTCATTTCCTACCAAGAAACAATATCCATTGCATGCATAAACGTTGCACACATTCATTAAACCGAAAGGCAACTTATTGTACATAAATGTTCCCACGGTGTAGTGAAAGATGTTTTCTCCCTATCTTGTTTATCAAGCTGAGATTTGATTATGGCCAGAAACCGTTTATCATTGAAAACCTCTTTGATCCTACTACTTGCTGCAAAACATGGTCCATATTGGGTAAAAGATAATTTTCCTTTATCGAACAACGGTTCAAATTGCGGAATACGATACAAATTCTAATTTCATCATTCTTCTTTCGGATAAAAAGGACTATGTTAGCTACCCAATTGGAAAATCTTAAAGGAAGAATTATTTTGCTTCCTACATCTTTCTAATTTCCTTTTCAATAATAGGGAGTAACATGGGATTAATATGTATCTTAAATACTATAGGTTTTGATTATTTTGAGAAGAATTTTGTGTTCCATTACACTTTTTCATAGGTATTTAAATCATTGTAGGACGATGCAAAAAATATCTACATATTTATTCAACGGATTGACATATTTGATTCTAGTTTCTTGTGGAAGAAAGGTATAGCTTTAATAAATCTAGGCTCATTTTATTGCCAATATTGCAATCAATTGTATTCTCTCTATCTATTTTACTATCGGGCTTCAAAAAGACATCATTATTATCGAACGACCTCTCTAAAGGAACGAAGCCTTGAGGAATAAAGTTGGTTCTTAGATCAATAATATCTTTTCCAACTATAGTATTTTTAAAGAGCTTGCTATTTGACTTTCAGCGTATCTTGTTCATTATCAATATGAATGTACGAAAACTCTGCATTTCAAGAATTTATGAATTTCTTTATCATCTTAAAATAATTGCCAATATTTGATATTTTAAGGAATGGACGGTCTATTTTTTGTCTGGACATCATATGTTGCTTTAACATTAAGAGGAACCTTAAAATTGCGGCGACTATGGCCGGTGAATACGCCATTTCATTTGCTTCCTGGAAACATAATTTAAATTGGTATTTGAAATTAGTGTTCAATTAAATCCACCTTAGTTGTAGTTTTTTAATTTTGAATTTTTCACTTGATAATTATCTCTCACCTCTTGTACCACCAATTTTTAATCACCAAAAACAACTATTCAACTCCCCAAATCTTTTTCTTTCATACCCAAAGCAAGGGCCTCCTTACTCAACGGTGTTGTTGGTAGTGACAAATTGTAATTTATATGATAGGGTCACTACTTGCTGAGTGGGAGAAATAAGAACTACACCAGACACGATCCCTCTCGTGATGAGGCTCCGTCGGAGCAAGGAATTTCCAAACCTGCCATTTTGTTTCCAAATTCTTCTCATTTATGACATAAATTCTCCTTTTTCCCGAGTTTAGGCTGAAAATTGCTATCATCGGTAGCAAGGTGTAATATGGATGACTAACTCCTTCTCCTTTGCATATATGGGATTATTTAAGGTTTTTTTGCGATCACTTATGATATAAGCCATTTGTGTTTCCTGCAATCTCTGAATTCTCCTTCAAAGTAGGATAGTGGCATAGGTCGTATCCTTTTGAAGGAGTGCCTCCCAAATTTTTGGACCAAGATCTAGAAAAGAAGCATTCCAAACCTAGAAAGTATGTCTACAACCACTATGTCCATTACTAGAATTTTCATGGGGGGAGGTGAGTGAGGAGATTACCAAATATTTGATTACTCCAAAACACTTGACCCTTTTAAGTTGAATGTGTAAATATCCTGGTATTGCCTAGTGATTTCTATTCTAGTTCATCCATCGGTTTCTTAGGCATTATATTGTGAGAGACCCCGAGAATCTAATAGGTGGTTATGCGGTAGCTTGTCATGAATATTGAGTGAAAGATAAAAAGGTGAGGAGTATCATTGTTATGATCTTGTACATGGCTACCCAAGTAGATGGTAGGATTTTCATCCTCTAGATTTAGTGTGTTGGGAAGCGAGAGGTAGATGGTTATAATGGACTTTAAATGATTCTCGGTGAAGTTTGGATTTTCAACGGTTCAAGAGTGGAGCAGGAATCTTGATATTGTTTAGTTGCGACTCAAAGGCGGAATTGAGAGGTTGAATCCTTGTTTATATAGACGATTTTCTAAATGGAGGAAGGTTAGGCGATGGAGGAGTATCATTAAATTTTTTTCTTTTTGTTTGAAACATGTTTTTCATAATCTTGTTTTTTCTAGGGCTTACGAACAATGTTTGTTTAGACCTAAAATTATCATTTTGTGCGATTTTCAGCTTGATTTTTCTCACTTTGGACATAAATACGACCATATTCTTCATACGAAAATAGATTTATCCTTATCTTGATCTTCATGCTCTTGTAGAGTCAAACAAGTTGATTGTTATTTCTCTCAACTAAATTTATGTCTTCGTCTTCCTCTTCTAGTCTTCCTTCGTTTTCTTAGAAAAATGATTCTGTGGAGCGGAACATTCGATCATTGGGATTTCTTCTTGGACGTTGTAAAATCTATTGAGGCTGAAAGGGTCTCTGAAAGGAGTCGATTTCTATTTCCTTCATTTTTAATGGGTCTAACAACGGATTGATTTTCTAATTCCGAGTTTAGACATTTTGAAGCAAGTTTTTTAATTAAAGTGGACATTTGATAAAGCTTTTCTTTCGTTGTAAAATATTTAGAGGAAGAAGCGGTTTCTCCTCTTTCATTTTCTTATCTTCTCCCTTCCCCTCTTCTATTTTCGAGTTTACTTGAAGGCCAAAATATTGGGCTGCCTCGATGTGACATACACTGGCTACCGTGTTTGTGGCTTCTCGGCTCTTAACCAAAATGCAAAATTGGAGGCTAAGGAATTGGAAAGGTTATCATAGTTGTAGCTTCGGGGCTTTGACTTCTACCAAAATTTTCTGATAAAATTTATTGAATCTCTTTGTAAAATATTCTAATGACACATAAGCCTTCTTCTTTAAAGCTCCAAACTCTTGCAAGGTAATAAAACTTAATCCTTATGGTCACTCCATTGTTTTACAAACACTTCCTCCAAAGCATCTATTCATGTTATTGAATTTGTGGTAAATTTACGAACCACTTGAGCTTCTCCATCCAAGCTCTTGAACAAAGAGTCTCAACCAAACATCTTCATGTTAAATATTTGGTTATCATCATAGTTATGTAAAAAAACTTCAAATTTATCTTCGAAGATATTCCTTCTCCCCTCTATATATTTGGGAAAATATTTTAGATAATCCCCTTGAGGAAAGGCACATAAGGTTGAGGAGAACAAAGCGGTGCATATCTTATGACAACAATGAGTTTCATCCTTGTAGGAGGAGAAATTTGAGCCATGACTTGCTAGGTACAATCGGTGAACAACTTGTTGATACGGATGTTTGAGTGCTTGAAATTGTAACTGTGGAATCTATATTTGTTCGAGAATAGAAAGAAAGTTATTGAAATTTAGTTCTTTAGGCTCATGAGATGAGAAAAAAGGATTATCAAAAATGAACACAAAGAGGATTTTATTTCTACCTCTCCGGAGAATCATATCAGGATGTAGATTCTTGAAGGATTTGGACAACTTAAATTTTTGTTACATTGAGCTAAACGGTCGGAGAGATTAAGGCCAAATTTCAGGAATATTACCTTTTCCTTGATGAGAAGAGGAGGAACTAGTAGATGGGTTTGAAACGAGGGTGAGAATACTCCTATTGTGGGTCAAGAGATATTTGATTTTTCAGGGATGATTTTGAAGAAATGTTAAAACTATTTTAATATCTTGTTCAATTAGAATAGCACACTATCTAAGAGGGTGAAATCTCCAATATACATTCTAATTCCCTTTTTTCAAACAAAGGCTTATGATTCATGATTCTCTTCAACGACACTTAAAACCTACGTTTTCTTCCTTTCTCTAGAGTAACACTTATCTCTGATTTACTATGTTATCACAAAATTTCACTTGATTGGATATTAATCAGACAACTCTATGTAATTGTTTCAAACCATCTTGTGACTGAATCTTAGCCTCTTCAGTCTGAGATGGCTCTCTCAAAGAAGTTAATGATATTTGATAATGATGAAACTAAATGGCTAACTCTATTTGTAAAATAATTTGATTGTGATGTGTGTAGGTTGAAAAGAGTACAATTCTGCAACCATTGGGCTTATAGAGTTAACAAATCAGTAGTTTCAGTGGTAAGATCTCTTGACATGGAAGCTGATGCAGGTAAGAGTTTTTAGCAAAGGTAGATCACACATGGAACATAGAACAACACAACCATTTCATCAATAAAGGAAGTCAAGTCATACACATATGAATTGTGATTAATAAATATGAAATCCACTATAAGTGGTACACATAAAATAATAGATCGTAAAATCACTAAAAACTCCATGAAATTCTTAGGTGTGTCAAGAAAAAGTCCTCTGTATTACTGATATCAGTCAAATTACATAAATCTGCAGTAGTTCAAAAAATCTGCAACCCTTTACAATTCGATAATATGCCCTTTAATAGAATTTATTACATCATATATGATCTACCTCTTGTCTAGATTCATCGAACTCTTCCTATGACACCTTTCATAATAGGAAAACATGTGCTTTAATGAGAAAATGACAGCTACACTCTAAAACAGTCTTTTTCCTAATAGGACTCAGACTCCTATTTATTACATCAAAATACCTTATCTCTTAAAATATTTACATCTCTTATAACTAATGCTTCACATGTTCGAATAGGCTTTGATAGAACTCATCACTACTTGACGTATTAAATACCCTCCTCAACATATTGAAATAAACCCTATTTTTTAGGAAAACAGGGCCCTATCTTCAACGAAGTCTTCAACTGAAAAGATGTCTCCCTTTCATGGTATTCAAGTCATGGATGATTTCTGGCAAGGTCCCTTGACCTATTGAAAGTGTCCACCTGTCCAAAACTTCTCATAAACCTGCTCATAAACCTTCAAAACAACTCGCTACGAAAGCATGCCAGTTTCGTAGCATACAAAAATGACCTTTGCAATCAAAATTTCTGCTCGTTTTCTCTTGTATGGTATGCATAATGCCCTGACACATCAACACTACCATTTCCTCTCCTTGGAAGTTACCAAAATTGGTTTTGGAAGAAAAAGAAAGGTACATAAATTTTCTTTATGTTTTCCCGGCTTCAAGCCCAGGAAACGCTACAAAACTATGGAAAACTGTGTAAATTCCATATTTTTACCTTGTTTCAAAAAGGTACCTTCTAGTTGTACAAATTTTGTTTTCAACATGCCATTTACCTCTCAAAACATAAACAAACTCAACCTAAGAGTCTTGAGGTGTTTCCTCTTCATTAATGATGAGTTGAGCTATGGGTTCGTCAACTACAATCATCCTTAAACCCTTCTTCTCCAGCTCCTCATGTATCAATTCTAAATGCTCTTGGAGGTATTTAACTTGTTCCTTTAGTCTTCTATTGCTAGATTTCAAGTGTAGGTTCATTCTTCTAACATGCTTCACCTCTCCTCTCAATGGTTGAGTCCATTTGAGTAATTGTTGTGTATCATCTAAAGTCTTTGATACACTATCAACCTACTCTTCCCAAATCTCTTTCATTTTCTAAAACTGTACTTTTTGGACATTATGTTTCCTCACCTCTTTCTTCATGACTACTATTTCATGATTTCTAACTTCAATTTCTCCTTTAAGACCTCAATCTCTATTTTTTCAATAATTTCCTCCTTTCCTTTCCTTTGTTTGATGACTGGATCTTCTTATGCAGATGATGAAAGGTCAATAACGCTTTATGGTTGTTGGACTATGTCAGTGGCTGGATCAACTTATTTACTGCTTTCCAAAAGTTTTCTAGCATGTCTTGTCATGGGTTTCCTAGCCTGAAACATAAAACCTACATACTCACCTTCAAAATTTAATTTCTTTGTTGATTTAGCTTTCTTGAGCTTCTTTCCTCCCTCATCTATATCCTCAGCTTGGACTATGGGAGTCTCTTCAATATCAATAGCATGTATAATATCTTCTAAATTGCCTTTAGCCACTATTTGTCTCCTTGTAATCCTTTTTCTACCATGTTTACTCACAGTTGGCTCTTGTTTTGCAGTTTTTCTCATTGTTGACTTTTGTTATGAAGGTGAAACAATAGGTGTATCAAGTTTCTGCAACTGTTTTGTTTCCATGATTATTGGTTCACTTTTCTCTGCCCCTATTGGGTCAATTTTTTCTACCACTAAAGGTGATCGTATACCTCTAGGTTTAGGAGTTATTTTAGGGGTAATTGCATCCACTTCAAAACCACTAACAAACAGAAAAGTAGACCAGTCTCTGCCTAGTCTTGGTAACTCATCTAAAAATAGCAATTTTATTAAACCATGATGAAAAGGTGAGGTTTCACTTCCTTCAGATTTTTCTTGAACTTTATCTGTCATTTTTGCTAAGATTTTGTATAAATAAAAAGGTAGATCAAGAGATATCTTACCAAAAAAATGTAGAAGAATCTTGAAGTGGTAAGAATAAACTTTATGATATCTCCCTTCACAAGTGAAATATTTCTGAATGATAAGCAGTAGCTTTGAGAAATTATCTTCCATGCAGCTCCTTGAAATGGAATTTTTAAGGTTAACATCAATATTTTATGGCTTGATAAATTATTTACATTCCTACATGTTGAATTTAAAACCTTTGAACCATTTTTATTCTCCTCTTGGAATCCCTGTTGTTGCTGCAATTGTTTTTGGTGCTATAGTGAGGTTCAACATTCCCACTTTTGCAGACGTCCCGTTGAAATTTAGGGAAAACTCTTTAGAAAATTGTACATGGCATCCTTGCAATTTTTGGCAAAACTGCAAACACCGTGTTCTTCTGAAAACTTCTACAACTGTTGGGTCTTCATTTATCAGGATCATGTCTAATGGCTCATATCTAAGATATTGGCCACCTATGTTGGTCTTCCTCTTTGCATCCATTATCCTTTAATGTCTTCTCTGCCTCACTTTATCAGTGATACTTGCAAACCTTTGAAATACCAGCCACAGCTCAGGCTCAATGAAATAGCTCTCTAGAGCTCAATAACACGCAAAGAGGGAATGGAGAATGAAAAATGACTTAATTTGGAAATATTTTGACGTTCGATGACAACTCATGGCATAATGATGACTCATACATTCTTAAAATGGTGATAATGACTTCAGCCATGATCATTGTACCTTGATCTTAACCCTAACAGACTCAAATGGCATCTACCCTATCCCTTTCAATCATTTACTAACACCTAGCAGTTGTTTTGACAAGACAAACAGGAAACCTTACTTTCGTAGCATACCTAGTGTATTTATGGGCATTTTTGCTACGAAAGTATTAGTAGTTCCGTAGCGAAAAGTGTGTTTTCTCTGTGTATTTTGCTACGAAAGTAGGGATTCTTGGCTAAAATGGAATTTTCGATGTTATAAACTTGCGAAATGAAAAATGTCAAAAAATAATGACTAATGTGACATGAAAAGATTTGAATGAGGGTGAGTTTTGGACTTTAGGATAAGATAATAGGAAAAATTTAAAATTTTCCTTAACTAAGTAATGAAAAATTAATTATATGACCCTATCTTCGACACATGAACCTCTAAGGATTTTTCAAATGATGTTTCATTTTTTCTGAGTGATAATAGTGGCTCCACTTGTGATGGTGTGCCCTGTGGTACACCAAAGAACCTGTAGTTCCAGTGCTGCTACCCATCTTCTTGAAAACAAAAACTCTGAAATTTTCCAAGCTTTCCTTCGAACTCTAATGGCCTTCACCTCAGGCTCAAGCTTGATTATCAGCTTGTCTTTATTAGCAAAAAAACATATAATATGGAATATACACAATGGAATGAATGATCAGCAGAATTTAAGAGGAATAGTGCTTCAAAAACCTACCATTGACAGGCCCTCCAGCACAAGGTTGTCCATCCATCTCTTGCAGAATGTAAGTGTTGTTCCCATGAAATGTAGCTACTCTCAATGGACCTTTCAAAATATTCTCAAACTTATCATGTTTCCCCTTTTCTTCAATCCTCACCTCCCATTTCAAAACCACATCTTGGATTTGAAAGTTTTCCTCGAATTTTCTGTCAAATTTCTTCTTGATTCTGTTTTGAGATTGCTGATTATTGTTATAGAATTACTCCCTTTTCTCTTTCAAATTTATCAACTTATTAATCCTCCTCTGAATTTTATTTGGCTCCTCCTCTAATCCTTGCAGCAACTTCATGACAGTCACTCCCAATGATGTTGGAAAGATGGCTTCGGTTCCATATACCAACTCATAAGGTGAAGTTCCAATTAATCTCATTGTGCACACTCTATCAGCCCATAGAGCATACTTCAGCTTCAAATTCCATGACTTCTTATTTTCCTCCAACACCTTCTTAATAATCCTTACAATGCTCTTGTTAAAATATTCAAAAAGACCATTACCTTGTGGATAGTATGCAGTAGAATGCCCAAGTGTAATGTGATATTGATGACAAAAATTGATCGCTTCTTGGATTTGAATGCCTGTGAATTATCAGTGATGATCTTCATAGGGTAGCCAAACCTAGACAATATATTATTTTCCAAAAATGAAATGATAACTTAATCATTTTCTTTCCTAGTTGGGATTTCTTCAATCCACTTAGTGAAATAATCATTTGTTGTCAGAATCCAACGATGCTGACCTGAAGATGATGGATGAATATCACCAATAAAGTATAGCTCCCACTACTGAAATGGCGCCTCAACATAGATTGGCATCAAGGGTAAAGGAACAAGTTTCTTCTTACCATCAAAAATCCGGCATTCATGGCAGGCAGCAATATTTTTGTAGACATCTTTAAACATAGTAGGCCAATAATAGCCTGCTCTTAGAATCTTATTTGTTGTATCCTTCCAATAATTATGACCTCCACAATCTCCTTTGTGAAACTCCTCAATCACTTTTTCAGCCTCCTCTTCTAGCAAACAGTTCAAAATAATACCACCGGTATCTTTCCAATACAAATTTTTATCAATAATGCAGTACTTCAAAGACTTTAGCTTCACAAATATTTCCCTAGAATTTGTCAACTCAGCAGGTGCTCTATGATGATGTAAGAAAAAAACAATGCCTTTGTACTAGTCAGAAAGGATGTACTTCTCTTCAATGGGAATCATCTCTTCATCTTCCTCTGAAATTTCTGAAATTTCTGCAATTAAATTCATTTCAAGACAGTCAAAATTTGACTGTGCCATCAGCTTTGCTAGGCCTTGACCTTTGACAAATTTTGTGGGCTTGATCTCTGTATCATATTCCAGCAAGTTAGTTATCCACTTCCCTCTCTTACCATCAGGATCAGCTTGAGTTAGAATGTCTTTCACAACAACATTAGGAACAAAAGTTATGACAAGAGAATGCAGAATGTAAATTCTGAAATCTTTGATAGCTTTGACTAAGGCATAAGCTTGCTTCTCTAAGATGTTATACTTCAGATCTGAATTAGATTTCTTGCTAAAAAATTAAATGGGATGCTCAGTACCTTGTTGTCCTTTCTGCAGCAAAACTCCAGCAATTGTATTTTCTGATGCTAATGTAAAAACCCGAAATTATTTTGAAAAATACAGGTTGATCAATGCTGGCGCTTGAGTGAGTGCCTTCTTAATCTCTTCAAATGAGTGATTTTCTTCTACTATCCACTTGATGTCATCTCCCTTATTCAACATCTTTGTTATGTCTTTTACAATCTCAGCGAAATTAGGAATAAACCTCCTCACAAAATTCACTTTTCCAAGGAAAGACTGAATTTCCTTTCTTCTTCTAGGCAGATCCACTTTCTGAATAGCATTGACCCTGTTTGGATTAATCTTAATCCCATATTTTGAATAATATGCCCAAGTAACTTGCTTGAAGTCAGAGAAAAAATTCTTTTAGTGGGATTGAGAGAAATTCCAAACATAATCTTTTCTAGGTGCTTCAAGTAATCTTCTTCTCTCCTGGAGAAGGCTATTATGTCATCCAAATAGACAACCACCATGTTGTCCTTATCTTCAACAAAGGAAATTTCCATTACTCTTTGAAAGGTTTCTCTCGCATTCATCAGACCAAAGGGCATCTTAGCATACATGAATGTGCCCCATGGTGTAGTAAAGGCAATTTTCTCTTGATCTTCTGGATGCACAAGTATCTGATTGTACCCTGAAAAACCATCCAGCATTGACATCCTTTGGGAACTAACAATATTCTGCAAGATTTAGTCCATCTTTGGGAGAGGATAGTTGTCCTTCAGTGATGCTTTATTCAAGTTTCTGAATTCAATGCAAATTCTTATCTCTTCATTCTTCTTTCTTACTCGAACCAAGTTTGCAAGCCACTTCTGATTAGAACAATTATTTTGGCATCAAAGAGTTTCTTGATTTCCTTCTCAATTAGAGTTATGAGAAGTGGATTAATCCTCCTCAACTTCTGTTTGAAAGGCTTTTCATTTTCCTTAATAGGAATGGTATGTTGAATGATATTAGGATCATACTTCTTCAAATCGACATAACTCCATGCAAAAACATCTATGAACCTTTTCATTATCTCAATGTATTTATGTTTCATGTCAACTGAAAGAAAATTTGAAATTTTAATCATTTTTGGCATTGCTACTGTACCAAGGTTACAACTCTCTACCTCTTCATCATCAGCTTGTATCCTAGGAGACTTAAACACATAATTGTGGTCAAAACGCTTCTCAAGGGGTATGAGACCTTTGGGTATAGATTTATTCTTCAGCTGTAATACTTTAGGTTTCCCTTTGTTTCAACAAGAATGTTTTGTTGATCTACTTGTGTACTTTCAAACTCCTCTTTCAATTCTATGAAGTTTTTGATCTACCAATTATCCTCAAAAACTTTCCAATGCATAATGTTATCAGGGATAACAAGCCTATGGCTAACTTAAAATTCATATCTTTCAATGGAATGTGTAGGGATAACAAAAAGACTTGCAAATACAGATAAGGAATCAGCTACTGAGTTTTGGTCTCTAGTCTTGACAATAAAGGAATGTTCTTGAAAAATCTCTAACATATCCATGATTAAATTTCTGTATGCCCTCATTCTCACATCCTTAGTTTGATATGCACCCTCAACTTGCTTAATGACCAATTCAGAATCTCCACAAACATAAATATTTTTAGCACCCATCCTTTTCAAAATTTCTAAGCCCAAAAAAAAATATTCATACTCAGCCATGTTATTTATGCAATAAAAGTTCAATTTGTAAGAAAACAACTTACTTTCATCCTCTGGATTTGTGATCCAAATACCTGCTCCAACCCCCTCTCTTCCTGCTAATCCATCAAAGTGTAACAACCACCATCCTTTTGCCTTATCCTTATTGATTTGTTGATTTTCTGTCTAATAATTTTTTGTTTCCTGAATTTCAGTTTGCTGATTTTCTTTTTTCTTTTCTTCCTCTTCTTAATTAGTCAATTCATTGAAAAGAATAGCATATCCTAATTCAGTATTTACATCATATTTTGGAAATTCTGGGGTTTGTCCTTACTACTTACCATTTAAGCCATTCTTGTTTCTCTGTATAGTCTCCTTTGCTCACCAAAAACAGGAATGGTGGCATAAGTTAGGTCCATCTGTATCGTACCTTTGATATTTGCTACCCATGACCTTGATAACAACATGCCAAACTTAGGCGGAATGTTTGCTACCACAATTTCCGTTACCACTATCTCGGCAAGGACTTGTGTAAGACCAACAACAACATCTTTTATTAAACCAATGCACTGAACTATTTTTGAATAAAAAGAAAACAAGTCCTTATATGGTCTAGTAATTTCCAACCCCATCCTTTCCATGATCACCTTGGGCATAATATTGTGAGAGGCCCCTAAATCCAACATGGAATTATGCAATGTCATGTCATGAATGCTTAGGCTAACATAAAAATGAGGTACCTCTTCATTCTGTTCATCCTCTAATCTTGGACCCAAGTATATGGTTGGATGATCTTCTTGAACATTAAGAATATCAACAACTCCTAGTTTGGAATTCAACATTTTTACAATCTTACTTCTATATTCATTCACCTTAATAATTTCTCCAAAAGGTACTGGGATTTTGATCTTAGATATCTCACTCTCCAAATTGAGAACATAAGTAGATTTTTTAGTTTCTTCGACAGGAGGAGGAGGTGGTCTATCTTTCCTAAATTCAACAGCCTTGGGGGCATATTTATTGGGCTGTGTTTTATTTGCATTAATTGGAACATTTATGTTTCCAAGGTTGCACTGTTTCTGCATCTCAAATATTACATGTTGATACCCTTTAAGATAATCAGATGGTTCCTCACCCATGTTTACATCATGATCTGAATCATCATGTTCCTCCTTAGTCAAGAATATTCCAGCCATGTCTTCATCTAGACAATGAATTGACTCTTCTGGAATCTTAGGCTCATCATCTTCATCAATCAAATTTTGCTGAAAAGGAGGTCTTACTATGTAATATTCCTAAATTAGCATACAACTAATTGGAATATTAATTTTTCTCTTGTCATTTGGTTAGATGAATAAATGGGTCGGGAGGCCCATAAATATCTTTAGTAGGCATAAAATCCCTCTTAATGTGAAAATGGACTATCATCATAGCTGGATAAAGCACCCTCATGTGTGAATAGGGGCTAATGCATGCGGACAAGGTCAAGTTTGACCAAGTCAACAACGCTGGTATGGAGGGAGTGAATCATCAATAGAGACAACGTAGTGTGAATGGGAGGAAGATTCCATGATATTGGAAACCCTAATGAGTGGGACCCAAGGTGAGAAGACTCACATTGTTTATAAATATGGCAAGGCAACCACATATGATTATGTTATTGATTATTGATTTTGTGGGCTATATGACTTCTTGCACACTCTAGTTGTTTAGCTGAGATTGTGTGTTGTTTAACACCAAGTGTTCTTGAGCGGGGATCCCACCTCTTCCCTTGAGGTAGCCTCTAGGAAGATTATTGTATTGTCATTTCCACACATCCATCATTTTTGCCAAGCTTCAGTCTTCAGCTACAGTGCAATCTCTGTTCAGATTTGTGTTTTGTTGCATGGTGTTGTAGTGGAGGGTTGATAAACCCACTTTCTGAGCTATATTTTCAAGGGAGGAAGCATTATTCTCATTGGGATGTCAGAAAGGGAGGTTCTTATGCTTTCTTTCACAGATTGGCACCAGGCCAACCTATTCCCATCAACTACAGTGCATATTTCGTCTTTGACTGTGTTATTCTGGAGAGCACTTGCAGTGAGGGTTTCAGTGCTTGATTTGGAGGGTGAGATCTTCAGTGTTGGGATCAGCCTTTCACTTGAAGGATATATTGGAGGAGATATATTCATTTAGATATAATTTTCAGCCATCTCCATCCAATTATTTAGTTGCAACTGTTATTCATCTCTAGGGTTGTATTCTGGCATTTTGTACTTTTGGGTATTTTTGGAAACCCTTTCTAGGTTGTCTTGGAAATGTGTTTGGGACCATAGATCTTCACTTCGAACATTGTTTGAGCTATAGAACAGTAGATCCACCTTGTTATATCTTTTTTTACTATTTTATTCCCAAAAAATGCGCTGTCATGGCTCATGGCACTTGTATGGCATCATTTCTCATGTGTTAGCATATTTTCCTATTGGAGGCTTGTTTCCCATTGCTTGAGTGACTTGATCCTCAAGATCTTGTGCCTATTATTTGTTGATATATTTAATAATATGGCTATACATTTGTCTCATGTAATGGTGTATTGATTTATTCACTACTCTTTCCATTATTGTGTTCATAGATTTTTGCTTCCCCATTTGCGAATATTACAGTGGTATCAGAGCATTATCTTGGCTCAGCTTGTGAGTTTCAGCTAATATGCTATAAGAAGAATAAGAGAAGAAAAAAAGATCTAAAATGATGGAAGGAATGAGATTTGTCTCATCACTTTTTAGATCTATGAAGAACCTCTCTAAGGAGGCCAAGGAGATGGAAGAAGAGATATGCAATGAGACCTCTAAAGGGTTTCAAGAAGAGGAAGGCCCATGTACTTCCTATCAGTAGAAGAAAGAACTAGTGTTTCATAGAGCTCCAAAGCAATACACTATTCCCTTTTCTTTTGAGGAAGAAGACAAAATGCATGGATATGGAGGACACTTGGATCATGAGATTCTAAGTGAATACCTTGCAGAATATAAGTCTCAACCTAGAGCTTTAAAGGAGAATCTAACTCTCCCACAGTTCATTCAACTCAAAGAAGAGAGAAGACATTGCAGCAATAGATTTTTATTGACTACTTTTGATGGGTCATCCACATGCATAGCAAGGGCTCGGGGAATGAAGTTGGATGCATTTTTCCTACTACATCCAGTAGTAAAGAAAGAAGTTGTTGAGATTGCAGCGCTGCACCTTGAGGGTGAAGCAAACATTTGGTGGTTCATCCATTTGAGTCATGCAAGAGTGACTACATATGCATATTTCACTCAAAGGGTGATCAAAAATTTTGACAAGAAGAAATCAGAGGAGAAGAGACTCTCACCACCACTTGCTACAAGAGTACTTACATCAAGGGAAAGAACACTTGCACCTTTGCAAAGTGGTCTTGATCTCTTGACATCTAGAGTCCCATGCACTATTCTGGAGATGCATGAGGAGGAGGAGATTTGTACCAGCACTAATGTAGCCATAGAGGAGCAACCATCATCATCAATAGTTAGGGAAGTCATCACACCGGAGGAAGGAACCCTTTAGCAATACAAGATGTTCCCAAGCATAACCAAGGTATGCAAATGTTTCCATTTATTATTATTTCAGCACAACTTATGGAGAGTTGTGGGAATATGCCATTGCATGACCTAGGGTCAAGACACACTGCTTATTTGGAGAAGAAAACTATCACTACACTGAGAATCCTTGATTTGTTCAAGGAGGAGATGTACATTCATCCTAGTGTGCCACTGTTCAGCTGCACACAACTCTTGGGGTTGGAGTGTAGGTTTTTGGAGGATAGGATGAGCATTGTCCTAAACAATCCAATGCAAAACTATATGATTGAGCATGAGCATGAGACATCAAATGCACCATTATGGAGATTAGAAGCGCTGTCATTGAGAAACGGTGATGAGTTTGGGGGCCAACTATTATAAGAGCATTCTGATGACCATTATACTTATGTGACATTGGATGGGCAGATGATTGATGAGAGACATCTTATCTTTCATTATTATGATGGATATTTCTTGATGAGCATTTCACAAATCAATGAGAAGACTTTTCCTTCCACATACTTGGATCCTCATGGATTCAACATGGTCATTGATAAGTGGTCTTCACTTGGATATCTCCAAGAGATTTCATTTCAATATCCCATGAAATGCAAATATAGAAATCTGATTTGGGAGAATGGTATTCTCCATTGGAGGAGTACCAAGATGGATCATGGTAGGAGACACCCACATTTGGATGAATGTGTGTGGATGGTGAGCAAGGGGTTGGTGAGCCACTTGCATATCTATGACATAGGGCAGCAGGAGGCATGGCTACGTTGGCTACTCTTGAAAGAGTTTGGACATCATGTGACATATCCTTCTTCAAAGGGTGTGTTTGTGGATGGAACTTGGCATGGCATTTGCATCATATGGAAGCAAGGATTTTGGGTGTATTGGGGTGATGTGATATCTTTCATATCAACCATCATGTTTTTGCTCCATAGTTTATATGGTGATGGTGTGAGGAGGCAACAAGATTTTTTGTTGCCTTGGAAGTTCTTGGGAGAGTTTGGGCTGATTTTCTCCCATACTTTGCATGATGTTGCAGGAGTGGATGGTGGCACAATCGTGGTGCAAAGGGTATACTCCTTAGCCTTGGAGGGTCAGGAGGTACTTCCACTTTGGAAGGAATCCCCCATATATATCAGCATTATGGTGGATGAATTTTACATTTGGCATGTCAAAGAATGGAGTTATGAGATGACAGGAGCCTTATTACAAAGGCCAAAAGCGTTGTCACTTGGGAGCTTGGGATTGTTGATGGAGTGTTCCCAGGATCACTTCACATATGATGCACTTGATGGGCAAGTAGGAGATGAGAGTGATGGAGTAGTGGATGGAAACATATATTACCATGGTATGGTCTTCTTGACTTGGATATCCAAGTATAAGAATAAGGTTTTGCATGCATTACCTGGTTCATTCCTCTTCATCGGAACAAGTTATACCACTATGGAGGGCTCATTCTTGGACCTTATTATCATTTTACTCTCAGTACATGATAAGAATTATGTTTTTTCATTTATTGATTATTTAACACAATATTTACATTCTCTTACCATCTCTATACAGTGCATTGCTCCACAAGAGGGAAAGCCTATATTTGGGCTTCATGGTCATTTTGAGACCAATATATATGAGGAAGATGGCCATTTCTTGTATGGATTTGGGAAAGCATTTTACTACTATTTTTATTCTCAGTTGATGAAAAATTCCATTTAATATCTACTAGTAGATGAGATGTCATGCACAACTAGCAGCTTGTGGGGAGACAACTTGCCATGTTATATTTTGAACCAACAGTTAGAAAAGTTGTGTTGTGACTACTTGGGGGGATGTTGGTACTCACCAGCCCTATGTAAAACCTTTAGTGCCTCTCTTATTTGGATTCCATATGATGATAATGTCATATTCATTTTATATGGGATGATTTGGGCAAGAACCAAAGAGTGGATATTTGAGGATCCAATTGTTTTTTTGCTTCATGAAGGCAACACTATTGCAACCCAAATTTAGCAACAGCTCTACATTTATCATAAGTGGAGAGAGAGACAGCATGGGATGGACCATTTGATCCATCATGTACAGCTATGCAGCCCACCTACCTTGCAGAAGCCTAAGGTGGAGGAGATCTTTCATGAGTTGCCATGGTGGAGGGTGACTCATTTTGTATGAATGATAACTTGGGGATGGAGGCTTCACATGGGAATGATGATTCTCAATCTATTTCAGATTCCATGACTCAAGAAGGCCTCTAGAAAACACATTGTTTCCTCCATGGGTATCTTACTTCTTCATGATGAAAGCTATTTGGGATGGACACCAAAAGCTAACTTGCATATTTGGGAGGAGAAATTTGGAGATTTATTGATGAGACCACATCTTGTTCCTTGGAAGAGCTTATCATATGAGGATGCTACAGGAGGAGAATAGGAGGCTCTTTAGTTCTATCCTTGCAGTTTCTTGAGGACAAGCAACATTTGAGAGGGGAGGACTATAATATTCCAAAATTAGCATACAGCTAATTGGAATATTAATTTTTCTCGTGTCATTTAGTTAGATGAATAAAATGGTAGGGAGGCCCATAAATCTCTTTATTAGGTATAAAATACCTCTTAATGTGAAAATCGACTATCATCATAGCTGGATAAAGCACCCTCATGTGTGAACAGGGTCTAATGCATGTGGACAAGTTCAAGTTTGACCAAGTCAACAGCGCTAGTATGGAGGGAGTGAATCATCAACAGAGATACCGCAGTGTGAATGGGAGGAAGACTCCATGATAGTGGAAACACTAATGAGTGGGACCTAAGGTAAGAAGGCTCACATTGTTTATAATGAGGGGAAGGCAGCCATAGATGTTTATGTTATTGATTATTGATTTTGTGGTCTATATGACTTCTTGCACTCTCTAGTTGTTTCTCTAAGATTGTGTGTTGTTTAGCATCGGGTGTTCCTGAGTGGGGATCCCACCTCTTCCCTTGAGGTAGCCTCTAGGAAGAGTATTATACTATAATTTTCACACATCCGACATTCTGTCCAAGCTTCAGTCTTTAGCTACAACGCAATGTCTGTTCAGATTTGTGTTGTGTTGCAGGGTGTTGCAGTGGAGGGTTGAGAAACCCACTTTCTGAGCTAGCTTTCCAAGGGAGGAAGCATTCTTCTCATTGGGAGGTTAGCAAGGGAGGTTCTTATGCTTTATTTCACATCTTGGCACTAGGCCAACCTATTCCCACATAGATTTCCTCTTTGACTGCGTTATTCTGGAGAGCACTTGCAGTGAAGGTTTCAATGCTTGATTTGGAGGGTGAGATCTTTAGTGTTGGGATCAGCCTTTCACTTGAAGGATCTATTGGAGGATATATATTCATTTAGATATCATTTTCAGCCATTTCCATCCAGTTATTCAGTTGCAGCTGCTATTCAGCCCTAGGGCTGCATTCCGGCATTTTGTACTTTTGGGTATTTCCGGAAACCCTTTCCGAGTTGTCTTGGAAATGTGTTTGGGACCATATATCTTCACTCTGAACATTGTTTGAGCTATATAACAGCAGATCCACCTTGTTATATCTTTTTTTACTAGTTTATGCCCAAAAACCACGCTGCCATGGCTCATGGCACTTGTATGGCAGCATTTCTCATGTATAAGCATATTTTCCTATCGGAGGCTTGTTTCCCATTGCTTGAGTGACTTGATCCTCAAGATCTTGTGCCTATAATTTTCTGATATATTTAATAATATGGTTGTACATTTGTCTCATTTAATGGTGTATTTATTTATTCACTTATCTTTCCATTATTTTTTTCATATATTGCTGCTTCCCCATTTGGGAATATTACATACTGGAGGGTCAGGCTGATTTATGTTTTCCCTTGGTCTCTGCTGGTTTTGAGGTCTCCTAAACTGAGGATTTCTAAGCTAAGTTTCATGTTGTGTAGGAGGAGTAGAGGCATTCCCAAGGGCAATCCTATCCATCAATTTTTCCATTGTCTTCATTATGGAATCAAATTTGTCATCTGAGATGGAAGGCTTGTCTTCTTCTTTCAATTTAGTCTTTCCCATCTTGGACATTTTTGCTTCTATCATATTGACCTCTACCTTCACTGCATCATTTTTCATTCCATCAAGTGAAGGAGATTCTCTTTCTCTTATTAGGATAGAAAATTCATCATCAAAGGCTTCAACATATATCAACTGAGCTGCTCCATGAGGAGGCTTTAGATGGGCATGGATAGAATCATAAACTTTATTAAATATTTTGGAAAATTTTTGTACAGTCTCATCAACGGCTCTTTTCAAACTATTATACTCAGTGAGATCTTTTACATGATTAGTTCTATTTCCCCACTTCCTCAAGAAACTATCTTCAAATTCATTCGAATTATGTAGGCTTCCTGGTGTAAGGGCTTTGAACCACTTCCTGACTTCACCAATAAAGATCTGAGCAAAAAATATCATCTTGACATCCTCATGGTCAACCTCCTCCCTATCTATAAATTCATTGAGCTGATCTACATTCTCTTCAGTTGCAATCTCTTCATCACTTCCCCAAGTTTTGATTCCAGCAGAATATTTGCTAAGAAGGGCATTAAGGATAGCTAGAAGAACAAGGGGGGCATACCTAGAAGGTGTAGCAGCAGGTAAAGGTGGCACATTTCCTGCCATGATGACTGGGACTGTGGTAGTTTTAGGGGCAGCAGCAGTAGAGGAAGAGGAACTATTAGGAGGAGGGTTGTTTCTTCTTTGTTGGCCAATTAAAATTTCACTCCAATTAGGCAAAGGAAAACTAGTTTTACTTCTTAAAAAAATTTCAAATGGGTCTAGTTCCTTCAACCTATCCAAAGATTATCTCTCTAACAGCAACTCTGAAGTGAATTCTTCCCAAAACTCCTCTTTATATTTTTGTGTCACTAAGGCTTAGGTATCAATACCTCTTCTATGTAGGTCTAAGACAATTTTATTCAATTATTTTTCACTTTCAGACCTAAAAAAGACTTCCTAAATTTTATCATCAAACTTTTTATCTTCAGGACTTCTTAAAACTTCCGAGGACAAGGATTTTGTATGTAATGGAGTACCTGATATTGTAGAAATGCCTTGAATGCCTCTTGCGATTGTGATTGGATTGTCCACAATGGTAGGTGGATCTGGGTCAGGATTAATCCTCCTTTATCTCCTTATCGATGCCACCTTTGATCATATGAATTTTTAATGGAGTCACCAAGGTAGATGCAGCCTTGAACAACTTTTTGAGCTCCTACTACCTTCAGAAGTTCATCTTCAAAATTTTGGGAAAAGTATATCTTCAGTCTCCCAACAAACGCACCAAAATTTTATCACAAAATTTCACTTAATTGGCTGCTAATTAGAAAACTCTATGTAACTGTTTCAAACCAGCTTCTGGCTTAAGCTTACCCTCTTCAGTCTAAGAGGGCTCTCTCAAAGAGGTTAATGATATTTGATAATGATGAAAATATATGGCTAACTCTATTTGGAAAATAATTTGATTGTGATGCGTGTAGGTTGAAAATAGTACAAGTCTACAACCATTGGGCTTATGGAGTTAAAAAATCAGTAGTTTCAGTGATAAGATCTTTTGACATGGAATTTGAGGTAGGTAAGAGTTTTTAGCAAAGGTAAATCACACATGGAACATAGAACAACATAGACACTTCATCAATAAAGGAAGTTAGAGCATACACATATGAATTATGAGTAATAAAGATGAAATCCACTGCAAGTGTTACACATAAAAATACAGATCAGAAAAACACGAAAAATCCATGAGAATCTCAGGTGTGTCAAGAAAAATTCCTCTCTATTACTGATATCAGTCAAATTACATAAAGCTGCAGTAGTGCAAAAAATATTCAACCTTTTACAATTCAATAATATGCCCTTTAATAGACTTTCTTACATCAGAGATGATCTGCCTCTTAGCTAAATTCATCGAAATCCTCCTATGACACCTTTCATAACAGGAAAACATGTGCTTTAATGAGAAAATGATAGCTACAATCTAAAACAATCCTTTTCCTAATAGGACTCATACTCCTATTTATTACATCAAACTACCTTATCTCTTAAAACAGTTACATATCTAACAACTAATGCTTCACATGTTCGAATAGGCTTTGATAGAACTCATCACTACTTGACATGTTAAATACCCCCCTCAACATATGGAAACAAACCCTACCTTTTAGGAAAATAGGGCCCTATCTTCAACGAAGTCTTCAACTGATAAGTTGTCTCCCTTTCATGGTCTTCAAGCCATGGATGATTGCTGGAAAGGTCCCTTGAGCTATTGAAATTGTCCACTTGTCCAAAATTGCTCATAAACCTTCAAAACAGCTCGATACAGAATCATGGCAGTTTCGTAGCGTACAAAAATGACCTTTGCAATAAAAAAAATTTCTTCTTTGCTCTTGTATGGTGTTCATCATGCCCTGAAACATCAACACTGCCATTTCCTCTCCTTGGAAGTTACCAAAAGTGGTTTTGGAAGAAAAAAGAAAGCTACAGAAATTTTCGTAGCGTTTTCTGGCTTCAAGCCCAGAAAACGCTACGAAACTATGGAAAACTGTGTAAATTCCAGATTTTTACCTTGTTCCAAAAAGGTACCTTCCAGTTGTACAAATTTTGTTTTCAACATGCCATTGACCTCTCAAAACATAAACAAACTAAACCTAAGAGCCTGAGGTGTTTCCTCTTCAATAATGATGAGTTGAGCTATTGGTTACTCAACTACAGTCATCTTTAAACCCTTCTTCTCCAGCTCCTCATGGATCAATTCTAACTACTCTTGGAGGTCTTTAACTTGGTCCTTTAGTCTTCTGTTGTTGGATTTCAAGTGTAGGTTCATTATTCTAAGATGCTTCACCTCTCCTCTCAATGGTTGAGTCCATTTGTGTAATTTTTGTGTATCATCTGAATTATTTGATACACTATCAACCTGCTCTTCCCAAATCTCTTTCATTTTCTCAAACTGTACTTTTGGGACATTATGCTTCCTTGCCTCTTTCTTCATGACTTCTATTTCATGATTTTCTAACTTCAGTTTCTCCTTTAAGTCCTCAATCTCTATTTCTTCAATAATTTTGTCCTTTCCTTTCCTTTGCTTGACGACTGGATCTTCTTATGCAGGTGATGAAAGGTCAATAATTCTTTGTGGTGGCTAGATTGTGTCAATGGTTGGATGAACTTCTTTACTACTTTCCAAAAGTTTTCTAGCATGTATTTTCATAGGTTTCCTAGCCTGAAACATAAAACCTGCATCCTCACCTTCAAACTCTACTTTCATTTTTGATTTAGCTTTCTTGAGCTTCTTTCTTCCCTCATCTATATCCTCAACTTGGACTATGGGAGCCTCTTCAATATCAATAGCATGTAGAATATCTTCTAAATTTCCTTGAGCCACTATATGGCTCCTTGTAACCCTTTTTCTACCAACTTTACTCACATTTGGCTCTTGTTTTGCAGTTTTTCTCATTGTTGACTTTTGTTTTGAAGGTGAAACTGTAGGTGTATCAAGTTTATGCAACTGCTCTATTTCCATGATTATTGGTTCACTTTTCTCTGCCCCTACTGGTTCAATTTTTTCTACCACTAAAGGTGATGGTGTACCTCTCGGTTTAGGAGTTCTTTTAGGGGTAATTGCATCCACTTCAAAACCACTAACAAACATAAAAGAAGACCACTCTCTGCCTAGTCTTTGTAACTCATCTAAAACCAGCAATTCTATTAAACCATGATGAAAAGGTGAGGATTCACTTCCTTCAGATTTTTCTTTAACTTTATCTGCCATTTTTTCTAAGCTTCTGTATAAATAAAAAGGGAGATCAAGAGATATCTTACCAACAAAATGTAGAAGAAGCTTGAAGTGGTAAGAATAAAATTTATGATATCTCCCTTCACAAGTGAAATATTTCTGAATGATAAGCAATAGGTTTCAGAAATTATCTTTCATGCAAGTCCTTGGAATGGAATTTGTAAGTTCAACCTCAATATTTTTTGGCTTGATAAATTCTTTACATTCCCGCGTTTTGAATTTGAAACATTTGAACCATTTTTCTTCTTCTCTTGGAATCCCTATTGCTGTTGCAATTGTTTCTGGTGTTATAGTGAGGTTTAGCATTCCCAATTTTGCAGATGTCCCATTGAAATTTAGGGCAAACTCTTTACAAACTTGTACATGGCATCCTTGCAATTTTTGGAAAAACTCCAAACACCTTGTTCTTCTAAAGACTTCTACAACTTTTGGGTCTTCATTTATCAGGTTCATGTCTGACGACTCATATCTAAGATAGTGGCCCCCTTTTTTGGTCTTCGTCTTAGCATCCATGGTTATTTAATGTCTTTTCTACCTCGCTTGATCAGTGATACCTGCAAACCTTTGAAAATACCATCCACAACTTAGGCTCAGTGAAATAGCTCTCCAGAGCTCAATAAAACGCCAAGAGGGAATGGAGAATGAAAAATGACTTAATTTGGAAATATTTTGAAGTTTGATGACAACTCATGGAATAATAATGACACATACATGCTTAAAATGGTGATAATGACTTCAGCCATGATCATTGTACCTTGATATTAACCCTAACTGACTCGAATGACATCTACCCTATCACTTTCAATCATTTACTAACACCTAGAAGTTGTTTTGACAAGACAAACATGAAACCTTACTTTTGTAGTGTACTTAGTGTATTTATGGGCATTTTCGCTATGAAATAATTAGCAGTTTCGTAGTGAAAAGTGTGTTTTCTCTATGTATTTCACTATGAAAGTAGGGATTCTTGGCTAAATTGTCTTTTTCGGTGTTATAAACTTGGGAAATGAAAAATGTCAGAAAATAATGACTGATGTGACATGAAAATATTTGAATGAGGGTGAGTTTTGGACTTTAGGATAAGATAATAAGAAAAATTTAAAATTTTCTTTAACCAAGTAATGAAAAATGAATTCTATGACCCTATATTTGGCACACACATGAACCTCTAAGACTTTCTAAAATGATGTTTCATTTTTTCTGAGTGATAACATACTAAATGATGACTGAGGGGTACTTTTAGCTGCATCTAGGATAACATCATTTATTTTATCTTTTAGAGAATTAATTTCAACTTGAGATATTACAGTAGAATCTACAATTGATGATTGATCTGAACTTTCTATTGAATCCATTGAAACTGGAACTTCATTTTCTTTTAAAAAATATTTTGGTACCTTTTCTTTTTTAATATACTTCAAATGCACTTTTCTCACTGGATGTGATGTAGCTATAGTTTTTTTTTGTTTCCCTCTTGCATCCTTTATGATATGTTATGGATCAAAGACTGAGTCACATGAGGTGATATCTTATTTTTTCTTGCAGTAGGCAGTCTTGAAACCCCTCGTCCTCGTCGTGGAGTTGCCGGGTGAACTAATTACAATAAAAAGAGTGCCTAGTTTTTATTCACCATTAAAAATTAGTAATAGATGTTCATGCAAGAAAATCGGGAGAATACTGAGTTCAGGATCTTTGGCTCCCGACAGATGCACCAAAAGATGTTAGCATTGGAATCAGTACTTGGATTGTATCAAGTGTCTGACCATACACATCTTAAGATCAAGGGATTTTCTTATAGTTGGATTAGGTTTTGGATGGTGGTTGGAGTTCTCACACACTGGGAAAAGGATTTTGAACAAATAAATCACTCACACATTTGGGGGTACTAGTGTTTGATGTAGTAGCAAAGATAATTTTTTAATCTAATGGTTAGAAGAATATGAAAATAACAGTGAGTCTATAGGATAGAAGTCCATTTCTTAGATGAAATGATAACAAAAGATTCTAGACCTATAATACATTAATGAAATAAAGCTTTCACAAGACTTATAAAAATATCGAAATGTCAAGACCCCACCATGACCTTATTTATGTTAAAGGATTCGGTGAATTCTTGAGCGACCGCAAAACTCTCCCTTGAGAGTTTTCTCAAGAAACGATTCCATCTGACTGCCTGAAATTGGTCCTTTGTGCGGTGGTCAACAAACCGTGTATTAGCAGGTTCCGAGCAGTTTACGTTACTACTTCGGCCTATTCCATTTTACTAACACCCTATTCAACTGTGTATGAACACCTATAAAGAATGAACAGAGGCAAGCCACGAAGCCCTAAACATGGTTGGAAGATAACTTTGAAAGGTAGCTTTCTCGGGGCAAATAGTTACGGGAAACAGTGAATGTAGACTGATAAACTATCTGCATGCCCTTGATTTCGGTGAAGTTAGTTGACACGAAACTGAATTATTTACTTCTAGGTACCAACTTAGCATCACTCTAACAAATAATTCATCTAACTGCTACTCATACTTTATTTTTGAGCTTCTTCTATAATGAGTAGTGTCCTTGGCATATTTTCTAAATTTAGCAGTTAGAATAGAAAAAACTCTTTTTAGTGGACCTCCAACTAGAAATGGCTACATTCCAAAATACTAGCTCCTTTTCACCTTGTTTTATCCTTGACAGCTCCTTATACAAGTTTTGAGAAAATTAGTACTTTACAGAAAGGTAGCAATTTCCGTGTTGCCTTTTGAAACCAAATTTTCTGGGAAAATTTGTACTTAGCAGAAAGGTATCAATTTTCTGTTATTTCCGAAATAGAAAATGATTTTGACATTTTATGCTTGATTTTGGATCATTCAATTTAAGAAGATATCATTATGGATAAATAATACTCTCAAACTGAATTCATGACCTTAACTATACAAGGTAGTTAGAGACTTATTAACAAGTAGATTTACCCTAATTACTCTAAGACACAAAAACAGAGTATTGGACTCAAAATTTTGGATTTTGTTGAAAATAATAATAAAAATTGACACACATTTTAACCCCACGGGGCCTTCAACCAAGGGATAAGGGGAAAAAGAGAGGATCAAATACACAAATGCAATGATGAATAGACTTGGAAAAATACAGTGCTAACAATACTAGAGCTGGTTGAACAAAAGCCATGGAGATTAACCCAAGGAGACACTTATATGGAAGGAAGTAGAGGATGGTAGAGACAGAAAATAATTCTAGTGTATGAAGAAAACCTTAGGAAATTAGTGGATTAGGGTTTGAGAGAAACCCTGGTTTATGGTAAAGTATTTAGATTTGGAATATGAAACCTTTAACCCTCGGATGGTCTATGAGGAGATGCTAAAGTACTTGGGATCGATTTGACAACTGACCTGGGTATTGATAAAGTTTTTTATTGAAGGAAAGACTGATTTATGATCTATGGTTGATTAGGTACTCAAAATTATGCTCAAAAATGAAATTTTTCAGAATGGTTTGTAACCTGAATGACTGCGTAGATCTCGTTGTCCTAAATTTGGCGCAACTCGTTTCATGAAAACAAGACACCGTATGCTCCCAGAAATGCATTCTTCCCACTTTGTTAAACAAGATTATTTTTTTAATTGCAGGACATCCCAGTTAGTAGTCCTGACAACTGAATAGGCATGCCTACGTGGCAGGGTGACTGTATAGGTTTCCTTGGTCAATGTTCTCCATAGGCAAATGGGGTCATGCCAAGTGGCACTTGGTTATTGGCTTGAAATGGTGCATTTTAATTGGATGATTTGGTGGCCAACCAGAGGCTAGCACGTAGCCCTACTAGGGGCCGCCATGTGGTAGCTCGAGGGCCACCAAAATATTGGGTTGAGTCTGAGCAAAGTAGGCGGGGGTCGAGCCCACAACCTCCAAGTACCAAGCAGATATCCTTCACCATTGTGCCCACGTGGTGTTCCTTACTATACTATGGTTTTCATAATGTTTTATTGTAACATATATTGTACATTGGGGGGATGGGGCCGACGTCTAGCCACAACCCTCGTCGCCGTCGGAGGCAGGAACATGGGCGGGAGGCTAGCCCCGTGCCCTCCCCCCCAACGATCCATAATCATAACCGCTATCTGCCAGCGCCATGTGTCCATCGTCGAAATCGACAAGATCGTGGTCTGCTAGCCGCTATTAACCGTGATAATAAATACTGAACTTTGCCAATGTGTCCACAGTTAGTGGATAATGTCGATGGCTAGCGGATTAATTGTTCAATGTTTTTAATATAAAAAAATTGTATTTAAAGCATATTTTATGGTTTAAAATTTGGCATTAAGGCCTTATTGGGAAAATTAGAACAGAGAAAATTTCGCCCAATTTTCAGCAAAATTAGCACTTAGTTAGTTGGATTCCAGGCATATTTGTAGGATGATGCCAGATTTTTGGCAAAATGTGGAGTGAATAGTGCAAAAACTTGGGGAAGTCATAAATAAGTCATTTTTTGGCAGAATTGAGCCAGAAAGAGGCTACACGAGAATTTTTGGGCATTTTGGAGTTGATGGAACATGTTTCAGAGTTGTTTGAGCATTGTAAACACATTTAATTACAATTTTGAGCACAATAGAAGAGGGCCAAGCCATTGGAAGCTAGACCAAGGAGACGTAGCCCAGGCAGGGTGAACTCCTTCATCATGTATTGTTGTGTTACTATTTATGGTGATGTTCATTTATGTTAGATGTTGTTTTTCAATGTTTTTTTTATGTTAATTTTCTCATGATATTCACATAAAAACACATAAACACTCATGTTGAACTTGCAATTAACCTCATCATCCTCAAGCACTTTCTTTAAATTATGAATTTGATCTTAGCACAACAAACACTAATATTCCCATTTAGATCAATTTGGTATCAGAGCAGTAGCTTTACTTGTGCAAGGAGGATTTAAAGTTTTTTTTCAAGTGTTTAAATGCTTATAAGGTTGAAGCTCAAGAGAGGATAAGCCAAGCTTGTGGGTGCAGGTTCTCTAGTTGGAGAAAGGAGAAGGATGGAAAATTTTCCACAATTTCCACCACAAGATTCATCTCCAATTGCAGTAGAATATTCAGTAAGCATGTCTCATAAAGGAGGAAATGGTAACATGTTAGATTATGAGAAGGAATTTAGGAAGGCTTTCTTTGACATGACAGATATGGTGAAGTTCCTCTATGAAGAGAGGAACACAAGGTTTCAGGGTGAAAACTACAGGACTCGAGAGGAGAGGGTTCTCCAGGAGGGGTAGGTAATGGAATGGTGATAAGACACCATATAATCCACCATAATCCTCATCACCATCTTCATCCTATTCCACTACTACAAACCTTACTCATACTCATCAACCTACCTCAAAATGTATTGGTAAACAACGCTTGTTAAAACTTGATATTAAATTTGAGCTGCCTATGTATAATGGTGAAGTGAATGCATAGAATCTTGACATTTGGGTTCATTAGTTGGAGGTCTATTGCAGGATTCAAAACCTTCAAGATGATGATACAAAGATTCAGCTAGATTCCTTGAGACTGGAGGGTGAAACACCAGTATAATGGGAATCCAATACATGAGATGAGATTAAAAAAGATGGTAAGATATCACTCTCTTTGTATAATTTAGTTTTTGAAATTAAAATAAAATTTTACCCTCTAGCATATATGAAAAAATCCATCATGAATTTTTATAACTTTAGACAACTTAGAGGTTAAAGTGTGCAAGATTACACCCAAGAATTTAAAAGAAGAGCTCTTATGTTAGTTGTTTATTTGCATTCACAAGACATGTTTCTGAATTATATAGGGGGTTTACATCGATACTTAAGCCATGATATCCTTATGTTCAATCCCACTAGTCTAGATGAGGTTTGTTGCAAGCCACTCAACTGGAGGCAAGAGGGAAAAATATTCCAGAAGAGGGTAAAAAGAAACCATTTAAGGGTGGAGAGAAAGGAAAGGGTTTCAAAGGAAAGGGAAATAAAAATGCATCTGTTAAAAAGGAAGGAGATAAAATGACATGCAAACATTTTTCCAAACAAGGTCACAATTAATACCATTGTTGAAAGCTTCATCTAGAGATGAGGCCTAAGAAATTAACAACAAGGGAAAACAAAAAATAATTGCAACCACTAAACAAGATTTGGGATCTGACTCAGGTGATGAAACTAAAATTACAGCCATGTGTATGAAAGTAAAAGAATCCATTGCTAGCACTAGTTCATAAAGTTGTCACACTAGTACTCCAAATTAAGAAACAAGGATTGAATTGTGTCATGTGAGGGTTATTTCAAAACATACAAAAATCCACACATTGTTTGATAGTGGGTCTCAAGCCAATTTGATATCTGAATACTTATTCAAGAAACTTAATCTTGAAACCATTCCTCATCATAACCCATATCCATTGGGTTGGATATATAAGAACACAAATCTAAAGTTTACAAGAAAGTGTATTCTTCAGTTTGAAATCACATCAAACTTCATTAACAAAGTTGAATTAGATGTTGTACCACTTTATATTTCAAGAATTGTTTTGGGAAGTCCTTACCTCTATTATATAAAATCCATCTTCTATCGCCATGAAAATAAGTACCACTTGTTCAAAAATGGTGTGGAGTATATTGTGAGAGCTCATCGCAAGAAACTAAATCTTTCATTAGTTAATGGAGGGTAAATTAAAAGACTAGTGAATTCAAGAAAAATGTTTATGCTTCTTATGATTAAACCAAAGAATGATGTTGATTATAAAGCATTTCAAGGTTGTGATCCAAATTTTAAATCTGATTTGATTGAATTGGTTAATCAAAATAATAAGATGTTTCAGCAGCCAAAGGGGTTACCTCCCAAAAGGGGAATCCAACATGAAATATAGTTGCAGCAAGATTGTCCTCTCCCTAACATTGGAATGTATAGGATTTCAGTGATGGAGAGTGCTGAAATCAAAAAGAAAATTCAAGAGTTTTTGGACAAAGTGATCATCCGACCAAGTACTTCACCATGCAGGTCACCTATTTTGTTGGTGCCAAAGAAGGATGGAACATGGCACATGTGTGTGGATTTCTGTGCATTGAATAAGATTATGGTAAGGAAATGTTATCCACTTGCTAAAATAGATGATTTACTTGATCAATTGAAACATGAAAAGTATTCTAGTTAGTTGGACTTAAGGAGTGGCTACCATCAAATTAGAATTGTTGAAGGTGACATTTGTAATACAACATTCAAAACAAATCAAGTTTTGTTTGAATGGATTATTATGCATTTTGGTTTATGTAATGCTCCTGCTACCTTCATGCATGTGATGGATGATGTGCTAGGGCCATTTATTTATGATTTTTTCATCGTCTACTTATATGATATCATAATTTTCAGTAAATCACTTGATGAACATGTCATGCATGTAAGAAAAGTGCTTGATGTCTTAAGGAAAGAACAATTGTTTTTGAAGATGTCAAAATGTGAGTTTGGTAAAACATATTCAATGTATATCGGGCATATTGTTGGAGGAGGAAATTTGAGGATAGACCCCTCTATGGTTGAGGTCAGTGTGAATTGGCCAATGCCCAATATAATCATTGAGGTAAGAAGTATTTTGGGAGCAACCCAATATTCGAGGAGGTTTATTGCTACTTTGTTGGAAATACTGAGAGGGGTGGGTGAATCAGTATTCCTTTCAATTAGAGCATTAGCTAATCTTCAATTATTATCAGTGTTTGTACAATGATAGTAGCAAACAAGAGGAACACAAATGCACATAGTTTTTAAGGTGGAAACCCACTCTGGGACAAAAACCACCTAATGCTTTTCTAATAATTCTTTAATATTCAACTCCAATTGAAAATAAATCTCCAACTTCCTAGAATCTAGAAAAGCATTCTTCTCCAGCTCCCACTGGATGGACGCTCCAACGCCCGAGATTCTTCAGTAGTCAACTGAACGGATGCCCCAACACCCAATGAGCTACAACTCACCCTAGCACCACCCTACCACCCTATATAAGAATAAAAGAAGAATGGACTCCCATACCAGGGAAAATGGTCCACTTTACAATGATATAGAATGATGTAGAAGAAGAATATATACTATACCATAACCCCAACTTTGACAAAAACACCTAATGATGATCCTAGACCTCCCAACACTACCTCTTCAACCCTTGCCAGATAGACACTAGTACAATTTTTTACAGTAATGTATTTACAATGACTTAGTACAATGATACCTTTACAATGATTGTATACAGTGCTGCCCACTTGAAGAGTTCATATGATGAAATTCTTGCTGTTATTATACACCTTGGTTGCTGCTCTTGTCATGCTACCTTCTGCTGAACCTTGCTTTTCTTTGCTGCCATAGAAATTCTGGTCGTTTGCAACCCTTGACAACACATGATCTAGCTTTTTCTTGCCTTATAGGAGCTCGATATTGAATCTGGTGTATCTCTGTTATTTCAGATCCTTAATATCTGATTTTTATTCCTGTAGTATTCCTTTGAGTCATCTTTCCAATGCCACAGGTCTGGCCCAATTTTTATTCTTCAAGAGAGAGTTATACCCAATCTCTCACAATGACCTAATTATGGATTGTTTCAGCAGAGCGAACTTGTACGGCTTGCCACATGTCACTATCTCTTTATTCGGCTATGAAATTGATAGAGTTAAAACTAAAGTGTGTGCACTATCTGTCACTTTTTATGGAATTCCAATCCGATACTCAGAGAGAGAGTTATTACGATTTTACCAAGGTCACTTCTTTGCGATTAATTTCAGGAGCCTGCCAAAACCCTGACTTCCACAGATCATATCTCCACAAATGTTGTGCACCTTGATCTAAAATGTTTACAGAAGCTTCCTCAGGATTTTTATTTTCCTCATAAAAATTTCAGCTTCTGAACCTTCGTAGAAAAAATGTTAGAGTGAAAATTCCACGATGACTTGTTTCAGATGGCCTAATCCCTTGCCTAAGGAGGAAATGAAGGTCACAATTTATATAAATGCTTAAGTTGAGAGGGGCTTCAACAAGTGAACGTGGGAGGGATTCTAGGAGCTTAAAAAATATTAATTATTACTTTTCAATGACCCATGCCCCAACCCCATGGGGTTTTAGCCCACTAATTGGGGGTACAAACTTTAAACATGAATATCTCTCAAACCGTGAAGAATTACATGGCGTGCCATATATCAATGGAAACATATCGACAAGTAGAAACCATCAAAATAATTATTGACCCAGAATATATTAATTTGGTAGGTCAAAATTCCCATGCAATATTTGGTTAGCTCCTGGTGCTGCTTGGGTTGACATCAATGACAACTGTTGATCAACAATCTCCCCCTTTGGCATTGATGGAAACACAAGTACTCCCCATGCGATCATGACACCTCTTCGTACAACATTCTCTCCCCCTTTGACATCAATGGCAAAGGGTAACTCCCCCTGAAACACAACCATCCTGCGGACATGTACACACTTCCACTCCCCCTGACACACAACCGTCCTGCAGACCTGTAATCTAATGAAAACTTGGGAGAATCCCAAGCTTTTGAAGAAGATTTTCAAATGCTTCACGAGGTAAAGGTTTAGTGAAGATATCAGCAATTTGTTCTTTTGTACAAACATACTCAAGTTTGATATTCTTTTTAGCAACTTGTTCTCTAACAAAATGATATTTGATTGGAATGTGTTTTTTAATGCATGACAGGATTCTTGGAGATGCTGATGGCACTACTGTTGTCACAGAATATGGGAAGTTTACCTCACCACAACCGAAACATATCAATGGAAGTTTACCTTTGAATTTTCCCTTACCAGGTTTTAGTTTTCTCGTAAAGTAAGCATATTCTTCATCTGAAAGACCTTCTCCATCATCTCCCTTTTCTTCACACTTGCAGGTGCATGTCATTTCAATTGAAGGTTGTTTTTACTTATTGGTTTTCTTAGATGCAACGAATGCAGTTTCTAGATTTGAAGTTCCCTTTTCTTCATCAAGTCTCATTTCATATGATATGAGAACTCCATGTAATTATTCCTTGCTGAGTTTTTCTAGATTTTCACTGTATTCTAAGACCGATACCTTTGGGTTGAATCTCCCTAGTAACGTTCTAAGAATCTTCCGTATAATAGTCTTCTCGTCAACCGGCTCTCCCAATCCTTCCAAAGTATTGGTTATTTCATCAATGTATTGGAAGTATGCGGCAATGTTGCAATCTTCTTTCATTCTGAGTTGCTCAAATTTTTCTCTATGTATTTGAAGCTTTGCTTCTTTGACATTTGAGTCACCTACATATATATTCTCAAGCTTGTCCCATACATTTTTGGCGGTTTTAAAACCCAACACCTTATGATAAGCAAATTTAATAAGTCCACTGATAATAATATTCTTTGTTTTTGCATCATTTACCAAATTCTTCTTACCTTGTTCATTCGCGGTTGATGTAAATCCATTTTGAATAGTGTCCCATACTTTGTAACCTTGTGCCAAGAGATATACCTCCATTCTTCCTTTCCAGAGTGCATAATTATTTTCATTGAATAGAGGTACACCATTCTTGTTATGCTCTGTTGAGGTTCCTAAGTTTTGATAGATTGGCTAACCAAAATACAAGACAAAATCATAACCAATCTTTAGAGTTCCAGGATCTAGTCCTCCTGTTCTGAGAGAGGGATCTCTCAAATTTACCTGTTTTGCAAATATTTATCTTTTTTTCTTTTAAGTATTGATTTTAGACTAGTTATTAATTACAAGTGTTTGTTTTGTTTGTTTGGTTGAATTGATACAGCAGAACATGAAAGGTCTAGGTAGTATAGATAGAAAGAAGAAGTGTCTGATTCATTAGGTAATGGAGTCAAGAGGAGTTTTGTAACCAGCTCATCAATGGATATGGGATATCAAAGGGAAAATCTAACTTGGCCACAGGATCCTTTAGTTTTTTGAATGAGATGGACATTAATGATTTAAAAAGAGAAGTTGAATTCTCAACAAAGGGAACTTAAAAACATAACTTGAACATAAAGAGGTATTTGATAGACAGGGCTAACCATGAATTCTACAAACCACACTTTAAGCAAATAATGACTTCAAGACAACTTTCAAAATGAAATCTAAGATTCAGGAGCACATCCTATTTCCTCAAATATTTTATTTCAAAGGAGTTAGAAAACATGAAAGATTCACATATAATTGCAGTCATAGAAGAAGGAACACCTAAAAACATCCATGATTACAATTATAAAGACCTCTAAAAAAAAATTTCAAGCAGGGGCAAAGGGTATGATCGAAATAGACCTCCTTGGCTAACTATAAACAATGGTACTTCAAAGGGAGACTTCAAAAATAGTTTTCAAGTGGCAGCATACAAGTAGGGAAAACCATAAATCATGCTGGAACCAACTATTTGAACTATTTGAGAAATAAACAACCATAAGGGTTCAAGAGAATGATTAAAGACTCTAAAATCCCTTAGCAGAAGAAAATATAAAACAGTGAAGGATAAACATGTCTAAGGTGCTTCCAGGAGTCATTTCTTAACCTAAACTTTTCATCCTACTGTAGTAAGAATTTATGAAACATAATGAAAACAGGAAAAACAACAGACAGTTCAGAATACATCACCAATAGCCAGGCTCAGGGATCCAATTATAGAGCCTTCTCATGAACAAGCATGTCAAAACATCATCAAGATTCCAAGACTTCAATTTCTTCCTCAACTTCAGACAGACTATGTATTATTTCAGAGAGTTTCAGTGTTACAACTAGTGACCAACCAACCCTTTACAATGTGCTCCTCAAGGAGATTTTATAAGAAAATGAGAAGGTGAAAGAGTTCCTAGGGTTGAACTGTAATTAATTCTATACTAAATGCAACTCCTAGCCTTGAAAACCATGCAAGGCATAAGGCAGGAAAGCATTCGATTTAAAACTCTGTTTCATTTACTCTATTTCTGATTTTTAGGCTTAGTGGGTAAAAAGATTGACTTTAAGGCACATTCTTATCTTTTACAATAACTTTGCTGTCAGTGTGAAATATTTGATTTTGCTTGTAATAACTGTTAGCAGTCTTTAGCTTTAATGTTACTGACTGAAAATTGATCTGTGTATTCCTTTGATGAAGAGAGGCTGCAGGTGGCAATTTTGGTAGCTGGGGATTCAATTGGCCCCTTTGATGTGGCTTTCGAGGTCTTTTGGATCTGATTTGTGGATTAGGCCTTTGATATTCAATTTGTGCCTTGATCCTTTAAGCTTTGATTAACATCTTTAATCCTTCAATTATGCTCTGATCTTCACCTTTGACACTGACATTCTTTGTTAATTGATGCTGACTGTGTTTTTTTGTTTGCAAGTGCGCAAAGGGTTTGTTGGAGAAATGGTTCAGAAAACCAATAATCATGACTTATCGATCTTATAAAAATATGTAATTATCACTTTAAAACCCTTTAATTTTTATCAAAGGCCGTGAGGATCGTCATCCTCGGCCCATAATACTGTAATTATCTGCTGGAGGGTTTTTTAATCTTAATCTTCATTAAACCTGCATAAAAACAAACAATCGTTATTTAAATCCTGCGATTTATTGGTTTAAATTGCTTTGGAAGGTTCGTGGAAGTGTTTCGGAGCAGTCAGGATGGAAGAATTTGCAGCGGGGGATGGGTTTCTATGCAAAAACAGAGACCCAGGGTTTAAATTTAAAATATCGCGTGAATTGGGAAGAAGCGGTTTCGGGAAAACCATTAATGGTTTTCACGCAGAATTTAGGGGGTAAGCGGTTTTGCCTGAGAGAAATGTGATACGATACATCAGTTGACACGTGGATTTTGAATACCATCTATTTCGCAAAAAAATTTAGCATTAACCTTTAGGCGCAAAAAATTTGTGATACACATCGCCGACCATTGGATCGGAGGCTCCAGATCCAACGGTGCGGAATGAGCGCGACAGGCAGAGAGATGCGGGGTTAAAAGCTTTGGTGGGGTCCACAATGATGCATGATTTTTGTTGTGGAGTGGGTTCAATGGTGAGGTCGGGTTATGTCCCGATCGTCAGATCTTTTGAATGGACAGCAGAGATCTAAAGAGGAGATGAGAAAGTTAAAAGGGGGAAGAAAGGAAGGGAAGGTGATCGAGTGGAAGGATAGGGCCCGATGGCCGTTGATCTGTGTAGATCAATGGTCTAGATTTGCTTAAAAAACATAACGTCGAAAATGGTAAAATAAACAGAGGGAAAGGTTTTTTGCAATGCGACGAAGCACGAACTGTTGAATCTGAAGAGAGATTGACAGTGGAGATTAAATCAGAGGTCGGGATAGTGGAGGGCTATGGGTGGAGTGCGATGAGATCTTAGCCGTCGGTTCTTGTGGATTCGATGACTGAGATTAAATCGGGGGATCAACATCGAAGGAGGAAAAGGGAAAGGATAAAGGGAATCTTCAATTGCCGATTGCGATGGAGCGATGAGGCTTAGCGCTCGGTCACGGCTCTGGGTCACATAAGGAAAAGGGGGTGGGACTTAAGGCTGCAAGGGGCTTTTAATGCCTTATAGAAAAAATGATGGTTTTTAGGATTTTTGAAGGGTTTTTTGAGGAATTTGGAGGTTCTGATAGGGGTAAAGACGGGGGTTTAAACCTTATAAATGGATTTCACAAGGCTTTAGAGGGGAATTTGAGGCAATGAGAGGTAAAATGAAAGGGTTTATGAATGAAATGGAGAAGGAAATGGAGAAGTGTAATGATGAAAACTGGAGTTTTTAAGCAGTCTTTCTCCCTTAGTAAACAGCAGGTACTTTAGGCTAACAGTGAAACAGCAGTGAAGATTAACTCAAAGGGTAATTATCATCATAAGACTTCAAGAACTCACAATTTGGACATGAAATTATTTCTTGAAGACCTAAAAATATTTAGCCACCATTTGGTATGACAAAATTTTTATAGGTGGCTAACAGTGGCTCCACTTAGGGAGGACAGCTAGTTCTTTAGGTGTCCAGAACCTCAGCTATTGATCTCTGGCTTTTCAGTAAACCAGTGCCTTCATCCATTGGGCATCAACTTTCTTTTCCTTTAGCTGACCTTTCTTTGATTTGATAATCTCTATAGCAATATGAAATAATGGAATTCTATCAAAACAACATCTCTACCTACCCATTCCTAATGATCCTAACATTTTTTCTTCTTTCAGAGTGCATTTGGACTAGCAAACTCTCTTCATAAACATTTTATTCTTTTGAAAACAGGAAACTAATCTAATTATAATCTTATTCCTCCATGAGGTCAAATTTAAGCAATTGAACTCATAAGTTTCTCTACCTAACTACTATCTATCAGGATTAGACTGTCTGACAAACTTTTCTTCTCTATTTTCTAGAACAGAAATTTAAAAACAGCCAAGCCAGGATTAAGCAGTCTAACTTTTTGTTGACCTATGGCATAAAAACAAGTTGCACATAGATTAAATTTTGCAGAAATTTAAAACAAAACTGTGAAGGCTTAAGATCTGAAAATTTAAAAACATCCTTCGTCATTTCTTCAGCTCTGGTTTTAGGCTTGTTTGAACTGTTTCATATTTCTTTTCTGGTTCTAGTTTTAAGTATATTAGAACCAGTTCTTCATCAATCTCAAAGGTTCAGGATTTGAGCATGTTTGAACCTTCTTTCTTCTATCCTAATCTACCTTACTGATAAGCCAAGATTGTGTTGTTTGGCTGATCTAATTCACTAACCTATCAGCAGTAAATTGAAAAGCTAATTACTCATGATTAGGCTGTATGATTAACTAGCGGTGTGTTTTTAGGAGTGGCATTTGAGCTTGCACACTTTCAAATTTTGTCTCTCTTTTTTGGTATGGGGCTGTTCCTTTCTTGTTTTTATTTGCCCTTTTTTCTTTTCTATTGTTTTTGTATTTTTATTTTTCTAACTTTGAATGCAATTTTCAAACAATGATATTTACAATGGAAAGCAAAAGCTTTGAAACTCATGATTCTTGATAGAAGTAATGCTTGAGCATCCTTCCATTGACAGGACCTCCATATAAATCCTCTCCATTCAACTCTTTTAGAAAAAATGCATTGTGACCCCTCTCAGCATGAATAATGTAGGGTCCTTTCCACAGGTTCTCAAACTTTCCATGTTTTCCCTTTTCTTCCCTTCTTGAATCCCATTTGAGAACCACATTTCCAACTTGGAAATTATTTGCCTTAGTCCTTTTATCAAATAGTTTCTTGATATTTTCTTGGATTAGTTGTGTTCTTTCATAGAATTCTTCTCTGGAATGTTGTAAATGAATTGTTTGGTTGATTCTTCTCTGCATATCATTTTCTTCAGTTTGCACTTCTTGAAGGAGTTTCATGACTGAAACTCCTAATGATGTTGGGAAGACTGCATCCATGCCATAGACCAGCTGATAGGGGGACATATTTATTGACTTCTTTGTAGTTAATCTATCATCCCATAAGGCATGAACCAACTTACTGTGCCATGATTTATGATTCTGCTCCAACAGCTTTTTAATGATATTGATGAGGCTTTTGTTGGAGGATTTAGCTAATCCATTTCCTTGGGGATAGTAGGCAGTAGAATGGCCTAAGGTGATGTGGTATTTGTAACATAAATCAACCATTATTTTAGACTTGAAGGCAGCAACATTATCTGTGATGATTGTTTTAGGAAAACCAAATCTGGATAGGATGTTTGTTTCAAGGAACTTGATAATGACAGAGTTAGTAGCATTCCTAGATGGTATGGATTCTATCCACTTGGTAAAATAATAAGTGGTAGTGAGGATCCACTTATTCTGGGCTGATGAAGATGGGTGAATTTCCCCAATGAAGTACAAGCCCCATTGTTGAAAGGTTGCCTCAACACTGATGGGATGTAAGGGTAAGGGAAGAAGCTTTATTTTGCCATAAAAAATTTGACACTTATGACAAGACATGACTAACTTTTGAGTGTCTGGGAAAAGGGTGGGCCAATAGTGACCAGATATGAGGATTTTGTTTGTTGTGGTCTTCCAGTAGAGGTGTCCTCCACATTCTCCTTCATGCAGCTCATGCATGATTTTTCCTGCATCATCCTCAAGTAAACATTTAAGCAAAATTCCAATAGCATTTTTCCAATATCATTAGGGGAATTTTGAGGTCTAAAATGGGCCTCCTAAGAAAAATGTACAACAAAAATAAACATTATAACAACCAATAGGATTCAAGATGATGATTTCAACCATGGGGGATGATTTACCATTTTTCAAATAAAAGGGTAAAAATATTAAAAAATAATAAAATAATAAAACTACTTTTTCAACTCGTATTTTCAACTTATCTCCCAAATTTTTTACTCAAATTTCGAGTGGGAGTACTCGTTGGATGCAAAATTTAATTCCTCATCCAAAAAGTACCCATGTTGCATACTTTCGATGAACTGTACTACACGAAAAATTAGAAATACATAAAAAACGTGATTGTAATCATGTTTTTTTATGTATTTCTCATTTTTTGTGTAGTAGGACCCATAAGTATCATTTTGTGTGGGCTCAGCTGGATGAGTGAGCCCGCACCAGCACTTCAGCTGAGTACGGAAATGAGTTGAAAAAATAGTTTTTCATTTTTCCCTCTAAAATTTGATGATGTCATCAAATCTTATTTGATTTTTTCCACTATTATTTTATAATTTCCTTAGGAGGCCCATTTTAGACCTCAAAAATCCCCTAATGAATAGCCCATCTAATATGCAATAATTCAAAGCCTTCTGTTTCAAAAATCTAGCTTTAGTTTTAGACAAAGAAGGAGGGGCATTTAGATATAAAAGCACATAAATGATGTCAGCATACCAAGGAGAATTCAAAAATGCTTCTTCAATTAAAGGGGCAGTGAATTCTTCTATTTCTTCCAACACATCCACCATATTCATATCTAGTACTTGGAAGTTTGACTCAGCCATGATTTTTGCTAACCCTTGCCCTTTAATCAGTTTGGTGGGCCTGATTTCTAAGTCATATTTAAGAATAGTAGAAATCCATTTTCCCCTTTTACCATCAGGGTCTTGACTTAGAATATCCTTGACAATAGTATGTGGAACAAAATCAATTATGTGAGAGTGTAAAATGTAGACTCTAAAGTCCTTTAATGCTTTCACTAATGCTAAGGCTTGCTTCTCCATGATGTTATATTTGAGAGAAGCATCTCTTAAGGCCCTACTAAAAAAGGATATTGGTTTTTCTTGCCCCAATTCATTCTTTTGAAGTAATACTGTAGCTATTGTATGTTCAGATGCAAAAGAAAATATATAAAAGTGTTTGGTGAAATCCGGACTAATTAGGACTAGTGTTTGAGTGAGAGCTTGTTTAACCAGTTCAAATGATTTTTTAGCTTGTGTTGTCCATTTAACACCTACCTCTTTCTTAAGCATATTTGTAAATTTTTTTAATAGCTCAACAAGGTTGGGGATAAACCTCCTCAAAAAATTAATGTTTCCAATGATAGATTGTAATTCTTTGAGGCTTCTTGATGACTGATTTTCAATATGCCATCAATCCTTTTAGGGTGTACTCTGATTCCCTCTTCTGAAATTATGTGACTAAGAAGCTTGCCTTCTTGGAGACCAAAGAGTGTCTTCTTGGGATTCAAAGATAAGCCGAATTTTCTACATTTCTCAAAAAATTTTCTTAAATGAATCAAATGTTCTTCATCAGTTTTAGAGAAAACAGTTATGTCATCAAGTTAAATGATTATAAAATAGCCAATATCTTCTGAGAAGGCTATGTCCATGGTCCTTTGGAAGGTGGCCCCTGCATTCATCAAACCAAATGGAATTTTGACATACATAGAGGTGCCCCAAGGTGTAGTAAAGGCAGTTTTGTGTTGATCACTTGGGAGCACTAACACCTGATTGTAACCTGAGAACCCATCCAACAATGATATTATTTTTGACCCAACTACCCTTTGAAGTATATGGTCCATCTTGGGCAAGGGGTAGTTGTCTTTCAGGGAGGCTCTATTTAGATTTCTAAAGTCAATGCAGAGCCTGATTTCCCCTGTCTTCTTCCTAACAGAAACTAGGTTTGACACCCATTCTGAATATCTAAGGGATAATATTATCCCAGCATCATACATCTTTTCAATTTCTTTCTTGACTAAAGGTAATAAAATAGGGTTTATCCTTCTCAGTGTTTGTTTGAAAGGTTTCTGATTTTCTTTAAGAGGAATTTTGTGCTGAATGATGCTAGTGTCATAAGATTTCAAATCTTTGTATCCCCAAGAAAACACATCTCTAAATTCTTTGAACAGCTCTATGTATTGAAATTTTATATGAGCTGGGAGAGTGCTGGACAGTTTAATCATTTTGGGTTCTGCTAGGATGTCTATGTTATGTTCTTCTACATCTGTTTCCATAGGCTCCATTCTTGGTTCTTTGGCTACATCATTAAAGTCAAAAAGGTGTTCTAAAGGTGTGAGACCTCTTGGAATTGTATCATTCTTGCATTGTAAAACTTCCAAATCTTTCTGGTCTATGTTTTCAATTAATTATGCTTCAAAAATATTCTCACAATGATTTATATTAGCAGAATATGTCATTTCTTTTTCTGGGATTTGTTCCTTATCCAAACATTTTTCTTCATGGCTAGTTTCTAATGATGGTATGGAAAAATCATTTTCTAATTTTAGGAAATCATCTATGTGTTTGTCAGTGTCAAAAACTTGCCAGTGGTCCTGATTGTCAGGCACAGCAGGCCTATATTTGACCTTTATGTTAAGATGTTCATTTATCTGAGGTACTTGGAAATTGCTGGCAGTGAAGGCAAGTTCATTTGCTAGATGATTTTGGGTTCTTGGTATGAAAATGAGTTCATATTTTTCAAAGGTCTTTGGGAGATCAAGGGTGGCATTTCGATATTCTCTAAGTCTTGGGTTTTTCGCTGAATATTCTCCTTTGATTTGTCTTATTATAAGTTTAGAATATCCTAGGATTGATATTTTCTGGGCTTCTAATTGTTTAAGCAACTGTAAGCCAAGGAGAAGTGCTTCATATTCAGCGATGTTATTTGTGCATGGAAAATCTAGTTTATATGAATAACCCTGATTTGTATTTTGAATCCAGACACCTACCCCTGCACTTGTTTTATTACAAGACCCATCAAAGTTTATCATCCAAAGTATTTCTGCCTCATTTTCATTTTCTTGTTGTTGTTGATTGCTAATGTTTTGTATTTGATTTGAGGGAAGTTTTGATTGTTCTAGTAAAATGATTTCCTTTTTGTTTTCATTTTCTTGTTGAGTGATTTGATATTCATTATACAAGATAAAGGAATCTAAACTTGATTGAATGGAATAGATTGGATAGTTGCTTGGTTTATCTATGTTTCTCACCATGTATTTCATGTGGGATTCTTTGTATAATCTCCTGTTTTGGTTAAAAACTGGGATAGTGGCATAAGACATGTCCATTTGAATTCTCCCCTGAAGTTTGGCTCCCCGTGATCTTGATAAAAGCATGCCATACTTTGGGGGAATGTCAACTACTACTATGTCCATAACTAGACTCTTGGCAGGGATCTAAGATAAGTTTAACATAAATCTTTGATTAAACCCAAGAATTTGACTCTGCTTAAATCAAAGGAATACAGATCCTTGTATGGTTTAGTAATTTCTAAGCCTAAGCTTTCCATTACTACTTTGGGCATAATATTATGTGAAGCTCCAGAGTCTAACATGGCCTTGTGTAATATCCTATCATGTATATTCAAACTGACATAGAAGGGAGGGACAGCTCCTTCTTGATATTTTCCTTCAACTTTTGGACCAAAAAACAACTCTGGTTTGTCATCTGTCAATTTTAATGTATCAGTATCACTTCCTAAGTTCAAAGCTTTCAAAACTTGGTTTTTGTACACTTCTTGGGTTACTAGTTCAGCTAGGGGTATAGTAATTTTTATTTTTTCAATCTCTCCCTCAAGGCTGAAAGGAACTATTGATTTTTTCATATTTACATCTGTTTTTTCAATTGAATTATTTTCAACAATTCTGATTTGCTGAACTTTGTTTGGACTATTATTTGGGACAATTTTGTTAGGGCCACTAGCTAAAGTGCTAGGGCTATTTTGTTCAACATTTGACTGGCTGCTTTTCTCTTTGTTTAAATCTATTTTCTTAGCAAAAATGTTGGGTTTCTCTGCTATTTTCTTAGGTTGATTTTCTGCATTTTTCCTAACAGCAGTGCTAGTGTTTTTATCTTTTGAATTATCTAGGTTCCCTTTGCTTCTAAGATCATACTGTTTGTGTACCTCCATGATTGCATTCTCGAACCCCAACCTATAATCTTCAGAATCCTCATAAGTGTTTTCATTTTGTTCTGAGGAGAAGAAAAATTGTTCTTCTTCAGTGAGGAAGACATCATCCTCACTGTCTGATCCAATCAAGTTTACATGACTTTCTCCCAAACTTTCAATCTCCCTATCTTCCTTGTCTTGATCTACATAGTTTTGTTGGAAGGGAGGTCTAATCTATTGGTCATTGTCCTTTTGTCTATCTTGATTGTTTTCTCTTCTATAATTCTAGTTCCTATTTCTGTTTTTGGGGTTGTTTTGATTGTCTCTTGGTTGTGTTTTCTCAAGTATGCTCATTTTTTTCATCATTTCTTCCATCATCCTTTCCATTTTTGAGCTAGATGTGGAGGGTGCAGATTCCTCCCTAAATGATAGTTTTATTTCATTCCTCATTCTCGCTCTTTTCTCTATTAGATTTACCTCCACAACAAGAGCTCCTTTCTGCATTTCTTCTAAAGTTAAGGGGTCTCTTTCTCTTAGCTAATAGGCCATTTCAGGATCAAATTCCTCAGGAAATTTGGCCAAAGCTGAGCCCTATGGAGGTTTCAAGTCTGGGGGGAGGGCATTATAAACACTATTAAACCTAGTGCAATAATTTTGAACACTTTCCCCAGTGTTTCTTTTGATATTGTTGTTGTCTGAAAGTATTTGGAGAGGGTTCTTTTTTATTTCCCATATGTTTATGAATGTTTTATGCAAAGAAGGGAGATCATTGATGTTATTAGGAGTTAAGCTTTTAAACCATTTTTTTACTTCTCCTCCTAAACGTTGGGCAAAGATTCTCATCTTAATGGTATCCTATTCTATTTCCATATAATCAAAATCATCATTCATTTTGTCTACATGCTGCTGGGCAGTAGTAGGTTCATTTGCAGTGAAATGGGGAATTTTAGATTGATAGTCATTTGGTAAGAGAACCATAGGTTGTGGTAACACTAGTGGGGCATACCATGTTGCCATGGCTGGAAGGAAAGGTGGATTTACAAGGGGTGGATTGAAAAGAGGGAAAGTAGGCTAGAATGGAGTGTTTTCGACAATGGTGGTATGGATTGGAGTGGAAGAAACACTTGGGCCAGCAAACTAGTTTTGAGCAGATTTGTTACAAAAGAGGCTAAAGTTGTGAAGAAGCTGGGAATCAGGAGGAGTAGAAGGTGAGGTTTCTCTACTAAAGCCCTGTTGCAAACCTGCAGTTTCAAAATCATCTTATTTTAAATCACTTTTAGATCTGGTTCTGAATATGTTCTTTGTATGATGTAAGTCAAAGTGTAAATCCTCTAAGACAACAAGGTTTTCAAGGACAGATTTTGTTCATAAGAGGCTCTTATCAGCAGCTGATTTTCCAGACTTAGAAGTCTTCCACAAAATATTCTCTGGATTGTCAACTATTGTAGGAGGATTAGGGTCTGGATGAGATCTAGTGTTGATCCTATGTGAAGCCATACTATTTTTTCAAAAATGAGAGAGGCTGAAGTTTTTTAGGGATTGTTTTCAAAATTTTGCCTCTCACAATGTCTATTCTAGTATGGGACTAGGATTCTAAACTTCCTCAAGGCTAGTTAACAGAGTCCTAAAGAGATCTGGAGACCTAGATGAGTAATAAGCCTACTGGGGCCAATGGAGTCACTAGGTGGAAACTTTTTAGCTTTTGTGAAGGTAAAATGTTTTATGGTTCCACCACCATGTTTATTATGAAGCAAATCTGAAATATTTTTGGATTTTGTATATTTCTATGGTTATGAGAGTGTCCTATTTCTGATCTTAACACTTAGCTAAGGTGCTTCAAACAAACAGAGTCTACTCTATGGCTTACTGACTGATTTTCTTAGAGATTTGTAGGACGAAAGAGTTATAATAGTTTTCTAGGCTATCATAGATTCAATGTGTCCCACTGTGATCGCCATTATGTTGTGGTCCTGTGTTTTGATAGATTGGATTACCAAAATACAAGGTAACATTAGAACCAATCTTTAGAGTTCTAGGATCTAGTCCTCCTATTCTCAGAGAGGGATATCTCAAGTTATTTGTTTGCAAAGGTATATCTTGTTTGCTTTTAAGTATGGATTTTAGACTAGTTATTAAGTGTAAGTGTTTGTTTGGTTGAATTGGCACAGGAGAATGTGAAAGGTCTAAGTAGTATAGATAGAAAGAAGAAGTATCAGATTCATTGGGAAATGGAGTCAAGAAGAGGTTTATGACAAGCTCATAAATGGATATGGGATATCAAAGGGAAAATCTAACTTGGCCACATGATCCTTTAGTTTTGTGAATGAGATGGACATTAATAATTTGAAAAGAGAGTTTGAATTCTAAAAAAAGGGAACTTGAGAACATAATTTGAACTGAAAGAGGTATTTGATAGACAGGGCTAACCATGAATTCTACAAACTACACTTTTAGCAAATGATGACTTCAAGACAACTTTTAAAATGAAATCTAAGATTCGAGAGAACATCCTATTTCCTCAAATATTTTATTTCAAAGGACTTAGAAAACATAAAATATTCACTAATAATTGCATTTATAGAAGAGGGAACACCTAACACATCTATGATCACAACTATAGATACCTTTAAAACAATTGTTCAAGCAGGGAGAAAGGGCATGATCAAAACAGACCTCCTTTGCTAACTGTAAACAATGGTACTTCAAAGGGAGACTTCAAAAATAGCTTTCAAGTGGCAGCAGACAAGCAGGGAAAACCATAAATCATGCTGAAACCAACTATTTGAACTATTAGAGAAATAAACAAGCATGAGGAATAAATAGAAAGATTAAAGACTCTAAAATACCTAGCAGAAGAAAACATAAAATAGTGAAGGATAAATAGGTCTAAGGTGCTTCCAGAAGTCATTTATTAGCCTAAAATTTTCATCCTATTGTAGCAAGAAATTATGAAACATAATGAAAATAGGAAAAAAAACAGACAGTTCAGAATAAATTACCAACATCCAAGCTCAGGGATCCAATGATAGAGAATTCTCAAGAACAAGCATGTCAAAACATAAACCAGCTTCCAAGACTTCAATTTCTTCTTCAACTTCAATAGACTATGTATTATTTCAGAGAGTTCTAATGTTACAACTAGTGACCAACCAACCCTTTACAATGTGCTCCTCAAGGAGATTTTATAGGAAAATGAGGAGGTGGAAGAGTTCCTAGGGTTGAAATGTAATTAATTCTATACTAAATGAAACTCCTAGCCTTAAAAACCATGCAAGGCATAAGGCAGGAAAGCATTCAATTATAACTCAGTCTTATTTATTGTGTTTCTACTTTTTAGGCTTAGTGGGTAAAAAGACTGACTTTAAGGAACTTTCTTATCTTTACAATAACTTTACTAACAGTTTAAAATATTTTCCTTTGTTTGTAATAATTGTTAGCTGTCTTTAGTCTTAATGTTTCGGACTAAGATTTGATCTGGGTATTCCTTTGAGGCAGAAAGGCTGCAGGTGGAAATTTCGGTAGCTAGGGATTCAATTATCCCCTTTGATGTGGCTCTGAGGTGCCCTTCTAATGATATTTATTTGTTTCATAAACACAGTGATTTATATTTGGATCTATGTTTAGGCTTGATTAAGACATAATTTTCATCTTTGACACTAATATTATTTCATTTATTGGTGCTGACAATGTTTTTTTGTTCGTAGGTGCGCAAAGGGTTTATTGGAAAATTTGTTTTTAGAAAGCCGATGATCATGACTTAGCGGCCTTCTTAAACCTGTAATTATAACTTCAAAACCATTTAATTGGTACCAAAGCCATGAGGATCGTCATCCTCGGCCAATAATAGTGTAATCATCTGCGGGAGGGTTTTATCTTGAATTCCATTAATCTTGCATAAAAAACACACAAAGTTAATTAAAATCCTGTGAATTATTGGTTTGACTTCTTAGGAGGGTTCGTGAAGGTGGTTTGGAGCTATGAGGATGGAGGAATGAAGTAGTAGAAGGGAGAAACCCTTGGCGGAAGCGAAATAAGGTTTTAAATTTGAAATAGGACGCGAATTGAGAAATGGTGGTTTTGGGAAAACCGGAAGCAGTTTTTGCGCATTGTTTAGGGGAGGAGGGGGGGGGGGGGGTAGGTGGTATTACCTTTCGGAACGTGATTCCATACAACGATTGACACGTGGAAAATGAAAACTGCCCATATCATGCGGAATTAGCACACTGGGAAGGGAGGCCAAAAATTACGCGATTTGAGTTTAAGTCGTTGGATGATCGTCAGGAGATCGAACGACGCGGATAAAATGCGATGGGGGGTAAGATGCATGGGGAATTTATGGTGGGACCAATGATTGCATCAGGGCTTTGTTGCGTAGCGGACGAATTTGGATGGAGAATGGGGTTCATCGGGTTAAGTCCCGATTGTTGGATCTGATGATCGGGCAGTCGAAATTCGAAGTGGAGACGAGAATGTTTGAAAAAAGGAAGAAGTCAAGGCAGAGGGTAAGGCGGAAATCGGGTAGCCCAATGGCCATTGATCTATGTAGATCAGTGGTCCAGTTTTGTTTAAATAATATCGTCAGGGTAATGAAAAAACAAAGGAAAATTTTTTGGCACAGAGGCTTTGTGTTTTGAGCGCTCGATTGCGGGGCTTCTTCCATATGGAGGAAAAAGGGCTAATGGATATAAGCCATCAGGGGCTTAAGACCTATATAGCGTGAAATACTTTTTATTAGGCTTAAAGAGGGTTTTTTAAGGCCAAATGAGGTTTCAATAGGTAAAATGAAGTGATTTAAACCAAATCAAAGGGAGATATAAGGTTTAAAAAGAGGGTTTTGGTGATTTAGAGGTTAAATGAAGGAAATAAGGGGAAAATTGCGAAGGAAATAAGGGGGAAAATGGAGTTTTTTAAGAGTAAAATGGTGAAGTGAAAAAAAAAATGGAGAAAAGAGTCTTATAAGTAGTTTATTTTTGGCAAACAGCAGGTTCTTTAGGGCTAATAGTGAAACAATAGTGAAGATTAATTCCAAGGATAATTATCATCATAAGACTTCAAGAACTCTCAATTTGAACATGAAATTGTTTCTTGAAGGCCTAAACATATTTAGCCACCATTTGGTATGAAAATTTTTTATAGGTGGCTAAAAATGTCTACTTACAATAAAAATTGCTAAAAAATATTGTTCGAGCCAGACTGAAACCCAATCTTGATAAGCATAAATATGTACTTGAAACTTATTATCATCCAACTACGACACACATTCATTCACACATAACCCTAAATTCAGTGAAAGTGAGGTAAGACATTGCCTATTTTCAAATATGTTTTCTAGATAGGATCCCTCAAAAAGACTGGAAAGATCATCATGATATCGAGGATGATCAATTTGATGACATGGAGAAAATAATCGTTCACTGGGTGAAATTGAGGTGTCGCAACATTCAAGTGCAAAAACCATAATTTCAGAAACCCTAGTTTGATGTTTTCCATGGGTTTTATCGAGGACATGAGGGCTTGAAATAACCATTAGTAGAAGATGAAGTGCCTCAACACCCTGGGAACACCTCGAACCTTCACATGGATAACTATTGAACTTCAGTGGTTTTGTGAGATTAAATGAAAAATTCATGTAGTCATTATTTGTGGCGGCTGGATAACTATCAGTGAGAATATAATTAATTTGGTCAGATGTTTACACACTGATAGATTTATATCTCAACAGATCAGATTCTTTAGATTCCCAAGGATAATACGAATTGAAAAAAAGTGTCTCAGGCAACAGATAGGTTGAGTGATTGGATTTTAAAACATCATCTTCTTATACTTGACTGCAATCTATACTGACTGGGAAATGATAAAAAAAATTTGAGACAATAGCTAGTGTCCTCCCTTCAACAAAAAAATTAGGGTATAGAGGTTGATGCATATTAGTTGATAGGGGATTGAAATATGCTCTTATGGAAACATCACTTGAATGGATGGAAGCTTCTAGAAACGTTTGTAACCATTACTTAATGTAACCTTCAAGGGTGAGGGAGAAAATCACACAAGAAAAATACTTATCATCAATTTTATAATATTCACAAAACTCAAGAAAATCAGAAAGGTGCTCAGTTATGGAAATTCCATTCTTGCCATTGAAATTTAACTAAGACAAGTTATAGAGAGGCTCATCGGGTATTATGCATCGAAAAATAGATAATTTCGATAAACATATTGAGAGAACGATTTGGGGATGAGACATTTATATATATGAGACTAAAATGTAGGTTCCAAGGGCTCAACTTGTCATTTGGCCATCCTTCTAGTGCCAAATCTATTGAAGGGTTGGAATGTATCACCAACAATAGGGGATATCCCTGGTGTAGAATCAAAATTAGACTCTACACCATTTGGTTTAGGGATCCCATCTAGTATGTAGGCCCGGTTTCCATAAAGTTGGTGGTGATGGGTTTCAGACAAGGAGAGAACATATTAAGGGGATAACGCATGGAATTTGAAAGACCATAAGTCTATGATTGAAAAACGCCCTGTGAAGCACAACACCATGGATAGAAAAATGGATTTCAAAGCATGAAGCTTAGGAAAATCATTGTTAGCAAAACCTTTACTAATAGCACACTTATAATGATATTTACTTAACAAATTGGAAAGAGTTCAGAATGGCTAAGTATTTCATCTATAACATATGCACATTCCAACAATGATTTAAAGCAGATATCACCAAAGAAATTCATTGACATAAATTAAGGTTCTAACATCATATACCATCCGCATGTTGTAAGGAAACTCATAACAGAAGGAAATACATGAGTAGAAAGTGCACCACAACTTGAAGAAGAATTCATTCAATCAAAGAGACAATATTCACAATATCTCCACATAGGAGAATTTCGTTGGGTTCAATAGTGAAATCCACTATCAATTCTTGCATTAATCAAAACACATACATTCACAAAGGAAACAACATGTCTCTCTCTCAAAAGTCCAAAAACCAAAATCCCCTTTCCAAAATCACTTGAGGATGTACATATAGGTCGGGATGACTCTTGTTTTTCCCATGGCCTTTGGTCTCCTCTTGACTCTTGGGATTTCTTGGAACCAAGGGTTTCTTCGACCAAAGAAAAATTTGAAACCTATGTGACCTATGCAACCTATACGACCTTTGTGACCTATGCAACCTATGCGACCTTGCGACCCATGTGACCTATGCGACCTTTGTGAGCTATGCAACCTTTATGACCTATGCGACCTTTGTGACATTTACGACCTTTGTGACCTATGTGACCTTTGCGAATTTGCGATCTATGCCACCTATGCGACCTTTTCGACCTATGAGACATTTGCGAACTTTGCGACCTATGCGACCTTTGTGACCTTTGCGACCTATGCGACCTATGTAACCTTTGTGATCTATGCAGCATTTGCAAATTTACGAACTTTGTGAACTATGTGACCTTTACGACTTTGCGACCTTTGCGTCCTTTGTGACCTATGCAACCTTTGTGACCTATGCAACCTATGTGAACTTTGAAACATTTACATCCTTTATGACCGTTGTGACCTATGAAACCTTTGCAACCTATGTGAACTTTGCAGCCTTTGTGACCTTTGTGACCTATGCGACCTATGCGACCTTTGCGAACTTTGTGACCTATGCGACCTTTGTGATTTTGTGACCTTTTCACCCTATGTGACCTATGCGACCTTTGTGATCTTTATGACCTATGCAACTATTGGCTTTAGAGTTCCTGACCTAGGTTCGGTTTTAAGGTTTTCTAACAAACCCCTGTACTACTGTCCCTTTCGAAAATGGCCTACTTATGAAGGTCAAGGTCTCACTTGAAGTAGTATGGGAGCGTGCTGGAACCAATTTTTCGCACCCTGAGAGAGAGAAAGTTAATTGAAGTGTGTCCCTTTAGATTAGATAGACCTGTGCATGAGAAGCCCTAATACAGAAACCCCTAACAGTGTAGCAGTAGAGCAGAGATCATAAATCATCATATAGCATATAACCGGAGCAAAGAACTTAAACCAAATCTATGCATTCATAATATTGCATCCATGTGCGCAGTAGTAAAACATCAATATTTAGTGAGCAAGGATAATCATAAAGTGTAGCCAATAATCATAACATAGAAAAAATTTAAATATCACAAACAATCTTCTCATTCATTCATATCTAAATCCAACTTAAAAACTCTATTTACAAGCCCACGCACACAACCAACGAGGTCTGCACACAGCAGGACTTAGGGTCTCCGCGCACATAGCCAATAGGAGCCCTTACTCAAAAAATTGACAAAAAATATCCACAAAGTTTGTATCCAAGCTTAATCCCACACTAAGCCTCCATCTAGACTCAATTTATCCATCTATTTATAACATATTATCTTGCACTACTCTATGGTTCACAAATCATGGTTTGGGGATTCTTTGTCTACCCTTTGACCCATTACAATTCATTGGGGGATTTGACCCTCCCCAAAGCCCCTATGCTAGACTAAATATTAGAAAATATTACAATGCTGGACCGAAATTGCGGTTAGGGGACCTTGCTCCAATAGGCCCCCAATACAATCTTGTGACTCGTCCCGGTTCACAGCATCGGTAGGGTCTTCATCGTTTCTTGGAGCTACTCGACAGTGGCAACCACAGGGGGAAAAACACCTATTCTCTACGTTTCTGAATTCTACGCAATATCAAATAACTTTTGTGAAGTTGGGCCTTCAGTAGCTACGGTGACACTCTCCAAGGTCTGAGTCAACTGCTTCATGAACCCATCTAATTCCTGCAAAAGCTTGAGAGATTCGTCAGACCATGGTGTCAGATGGTCATTGAGAACCTACTTCTTGTGTCGAAGCCCCGCAATTTCATGGTTGAGCATGTGGCTGGTCCAAAGGCACATTATTCATTGGGCTGGGATGAGGGTGGGCATAGTGGCTTCCACTTGCTCAAAATCTTGCTCCATTTGGTGCAGCTCCTGGTTGATTTGGCGAAGGAGGGGATCACATTGTACCTAGGACCATAACTCCATAGCAGTCTCGAAAAATGCAGTGCCTTGAGTGACCTATGTAGTAATACTATTTTTAGCTTTCGTGATGAGCGCGATTCATTGGGCACACACTTCCGGAGGGGTCTCAGGCTATATCTTTGCCTGCAGCGATGCTATCTAAAGTTCCAAATTGGCCTTACCGACCTGCACTTTGGTCCGCGATGCTTTTAAAGCAGCGACCAAGCCTTCAACCTTGGCCTGTGATGCAATGGAGGTAGGCTTTACTTCTGGCATATCCTCGCATAGACAGCCTATCAACTGCTCTAATTTAGCCTGTTGAGTGATGGCGGTGATGTGTGTGGCCTGGGCTTGGGTAGTTTCAGTAGCTTTGGCCATAATAGTTTGTTCGACCTCACTAAGTTGCTGCTACGCCCACATTTATCTATGTTGAAGCTCACTGGTGATGGAGATAAATAGTTAGTGCAACTGCATACTCGTTAGACACACAACATCAATGTCAATTGAAGAGTATGCATAGATTTGGTAGCACAATACCAAGGGTACCATCGCAAAAGCTATGCCCAGGAGGGGGGCTGATCTGGCTGTCCATTACGGTGGTCAAAGTTGCAACTGTAGTTGGTTGGCTCTCTTGATTCAATCTTGCCTAATCCACGCTTGCCTGAAGTGTGTTTGCTTTTAACTGAAGGTCCTACAGTTCGGACTGCAAAGCTTCTATCACGGCCTTGTGCTATCCTTCCAAAGCATTCCATCAGTCTTATAATGCAATAGTGGTGGCGTCCAAAATTTTCATTGGTTCATCTTCTATCAATGTGACCTCTGTTTCTGCGCTAGGCTTAATAGCCATGAGCATATTCCTTGGTCCCTTGGGATGCTCACTGGTGCATTTAGTATCGTTTGGGGACATCACATCTTCGCCACCAAGCCCTTTGAGTCCCCGATCCTACTGCGACTCCTGCTCTATCCCCGTTGTAGCATCCTCAGGGATTTCTTTGGTTATGCTCTTCTGCGTAGCATGTACCTTAGATTCCTGAATTGTTTTCGGTGAGATAGTATCCCTTGGGGTTGCACTTTGGCAGGATGTGCTTGCCATACCTGGGTTGGATGACTTGAGCCCAAGCTTCCACGCTAGTGGCCAAGTGGCAATCACTTTTTCAATCTCTGCTACTGTGGCCAGATAAGGGAGACTATACCAAGATGGAACTCCGTAGGCCCGAATCTGCATATTGTGCATAGTAACCTGAAATGCCTTGTATTTTTCGTAGATGACGGGTGACAAGTGTGGATAGGAATGAATTGCTACTACTAGGGCTCGATCAAATAATACCCCTATGACCTTTTTCTCCTCGATCCTCTTGGGATCCCTCGAATCCCATAGTTTTGCAAACTGCGCACCCTCACACATACCTGGCTTGAGCTCAGGGAGCACTGCCTCGTTAGGTGCCTCCCATGCACCTAAGGAAATTAACAACATCAACCAGGAGTAGCAGAATGCCTTTCCTTGTTCCTATGCCTCGCGCATATTGTCTAAAAATTCATCAACGAGGTACTGTGACCAGTTGTAGCAGACCCCTTTTTCGCATCTACTGGAAAGCTGAATTACATAGGCAGGAATGACTGATGCCTAGAACTTGCACATCATTTTGCATGCAAGCAGTAAGGTCCCCATTTTCACTCTCGGATCATCTATTTTTTCTACCATGAACCCTCTTTGGTTGCGACTAACATGATATTTATCTCGAACTTCATCAAAAATCTAATTTTTGTACTTTTTACCAGTTCCTTCCTTAGGATTTGGCCCATGCATGGTGAGGCCAATGATTCAGTGAATTAAGGAAGCATCAATCAGGATGCGACCCTGGATCCATAAAAAAACATCATGGATCAATGCCAGTAGCTGGTGAACAACCAGGTTGGTGATGTTGTAGCGGCTAAAGTGGGGGATGTGCAATAAGTCTAATATACCTGAACCTGCCAACCCACATGCCCATGACATTGGCTCTACCTTCGGCACGTTACTGTACATCACTCTTTCAAGATATAATTATAGAGCCAGCGTAGGGAAGGCTTCCAGATTTCCTAGATCATGGTCATCTTATTTAAGGAGGGGGAGGCCATCGAAGATATCACCATTCAGAGGCACTTCTGCTAGGACCAAAGGCATCTACAGGTAGGCGCAAACAATGTCGACATTCTTGGGGACGCGCATAGTTGGCTTGCTTGGCTAAACATATGGTGGTAGATAGGAATGTAGAGTCCTGTGTAGAGCTTCTTTCCAGGATCTCGTGCATACTGGTTTTCGTAAAGTAATACCAATTCATCCTCCTTAAAGATCTTCTGCCGAATGTGTCAATCATGCCAAGTTTTTTCGCAAGCCTTCTGAATCTGTTGGTGGAACTGAGTAATGAACCGATCTTCTTCCAAGGCCATCAGTTGCGCCAAGCATTACTCCATGATTTCTGATTCCGCCATGTTTGTAAAATCTTAAATGTGTACGATGGGGACAATATATTCCATAGGCATGATAGCCTCCTTCCCATAGACCATTCTGAAGGGTGTTTTTCCCATGAGTTTCTTACATTTGTTCCTATAGGCACATAGTACGGATGGGATGTGCACATCCAAATCACTCCATTCAGCATTATAGATCTTGGTGAGCGCATGTTATAGAATTTTATTGAAGGTTTCTACTGTCCCGTTCGCCTGTAGGTGATATGGGGTACTCTTCGCATGGTGGATCTAGAATTCCTAAATCAAAGCTGCAATAGTTTCATTAAAAAAATGCGTACCTCTATCTCTCATTAGGATCTTCGAGCAAAAAAACCTAGTCAGAATATGTTAAAAAATGAATTGCGCAACAGTATCCGTAGTACAATCCTTGATATATTTTTCTTTCACCAACCTGGTTACATAATCAATGGCAGTGATGATGTACCCGACTCCTGTCTTTTTTCCTGGGGGATTAATGGGTCCCACAAAATCTATGGCCCATTTTTCAAATGTTTTCAAAACCATCTGTGGTTGCAGGGGCATCTCATCTTGATGCGTGGGCTTCCCAGTTTGTTGGCATGCATCACAGGCTTGGCAGTATGAATGGGCATCGTTATCCAATGTGGGCCACCACAACCCAACCCTTAATACTTTCTGCGCAGTGGATTTCCCTGCATAATTTTCTATGTAATTCCTCCATGGGCCTCATCTGCGCCCAGCTTGTAGAGTTGTCTGACGATTATGATAAAATCGGCTGCGCGGGCGACCAATTCCTTTTTCTTTGGTACTAAGTAGTCGTCAGGTGCCATACCTGTGGTTAAAAAATGCATAATGCCTGCAAAGTGCTTGTCCACCACCTTGATAGAAAAAAATTGTGCGTCTGGTAATACTTCATCCATATTAGTAAGCTCTTCCCCATTCTCAATCTGTGATAAGTGATTAGGACTGACATTCAATCTCCTCGGTTTCACAATGATTTCAAAATCATACTCCTGGAACAACTGTAACCACCTACAAATATTCCCTCCCAACATAGGCTTATTGAACAAGTATTTTAAAGCTGAATGATCTATGAACATATTGAAGTGTCCACCTAATAAATAGTGCATGTATTTCTGTAGGGCATACACCATTTCCAACCCTTTGTGCTTTGTGGTAGAATAGTTACATTTTTTTCTCGATAGTTTTCTGATAGAAAAGACAACCGGATGATCAATGTCCCCTTCTCTTGGCTAAGCTAGAACAACACCTAGTGCTATCCCTGATGCATCCACATGCACATGAAATACCTTTTCCTAGTCGGGAAATATAGGAATAGGTCCAGTTACCATCTTTTCCTTTACTAGCTCAAAGCTCTTCTAACACTCGTCATCCCAAAAAAAGAAAGCATCCTTCTTTACCAAATTTTCCATTGGTGCAGTGATCAAAGTGTATCCTTGAATAAAATTCCTATAGTACTCGGTGTAGCCTAGGATGGAACATAGTTGTTTCTCAGTGGTGGGGACTTCCAAATTGATGATAATCGCAATCTTGGTTGGGTCAACCATCAATTCCATTTAGTTGCGAAGGTTGTCTTGCTGCGATCTTCAGGTGCTATGCGGATCTGGTGGTACCATGAGAACCCATCAGTGAACGAGTATTCTTCCTGACCTCCCACATTATCGAGAGTTTCATCGGAGAATGATGTAAGGAAGGGATCATGTACGTAGACATCATTTAACTTGCGTAGGTCTACGCAGATCCTTATCTCTCCTTTAGTCATATTTTTCTGGACCACCATAGGGCTTACCCAATATTATTGTTCCACTGGTTCAATGATAGCTACAGCCACCATATTCTCTATTTCCTCCTTGAATTTCTGTTTATATTTAGGGTTAAGGTGATAGGGCCGCTGTTTGACAGGGTGCACATCTGACTTCAAGGTAATCCTCATAACGCCCATATCCCTGACGATACCTTTGAGTTCAGAGAACATTGTGGGGAATATATCCTGATATTTAGTCAACAACTCTGTGATCTTTACCATTATGTCACTGTCCCAGTAATCCCCAATTTTGGCCATCTTGGATTGGGCTTCCGTGCCAATGTTGACTTCCTTCGGTTTCAATTGTTTGGTTACATCAACTGCCTATAGCAAAGGTCCTAAAATGGCATGTTCCCGTTGTGATTATGGGACAGTGATATTTTGGGGGTCCTCATCATAGTCTCCTATTGAAAAATTTCTGCAATTGACAATATCCTGCATTTGTGTGTCCCAAGCTGGTGCAGTACATTCCTACATAGAGAAGGACTCATTAAAGACCAGAGCATCTATATCTTGTAGGGCTTCATCAAGTTTCTCAGTTCCTTTTACCAACCCAAATGTCATTACAAAATCCTCAGCTAGTGTACCCCAGTGGTAGGTACATTGGTGTAGGTCTGCATCCAAATCAGGGAAAATTTTAAGCATGGAAAATTATCTCGAAGTTTAAAACATTAGCAAATGTCAATAATCCCTAATATGAAAACTATAAAATATTTATTAATATATTTGTAAAATTATTCAAATTTATAATGATTTTATATAAATCCTTTATATAATTTTGGCGATGTTTAAGGTAAAATAATTTTATATTGTAAAATTTGGGCGAATAATTTTTAGAAAAAATGGAAATTAGCGAAAATTGTTTTTGGAAAAACCATGGAAAATTGGCCCACCTTCGAATATTAGCCCCTAAAATTTTCCATGATCCAAATAACAAGTGGTGGGGATTGGTCCTAACGCATGAATAAACATATGGAACCATTCATTCAATGTGTTTTCGTTCCATACTTCCATCGAGAGAGCCAAGTGCTTGCGTAGATCCCTTCGACCCAAGAAGAGTTCCATAGGCAGGTTGGCCGAAGGGTCAAATAGTAGGATCATCATATTTGAACATTCCCCCCAGTCCTGAAAAGCTTTCTTATGGGTTTCCCACCATCGTGTGGGGGTCATGTGCATAGCCAAGTCAAGGGCCCAAAACTTCTGTTCTTCAAGTACCTCTACATCAATTGCTTTAAGAAAGTCCTTAACACTACCATAACCATTAAAGTAGGGTAGTTATCTTACCTCTGAGGAGATGCATGAGAATCTCTTTGTGATCTTAGGACACCATAGCACAGATACATCATGCAACCGTTTTTGCTAATTTTCAATCTCTTCATCCAAATATGAGAGACATTTGTTGTCTTTTTCCCAGCATAATATGCCATGAGCCGTGGGGTTGATCTAATCATCATCCTGGGAAGTGAATTTTTAGATGTGATCAACATCCTCTTCCTCACGTGCTAGTTCAATATATCGCTCAAATTCTGCAGGATCCAGGGGGACTATCACCCGTGTACCTTCGTTTTCAATGATCATACTTCTCCTTTTCAAAATGATACCTCCCATGTTAATAGCCCAATCCAAGCCTAAGAGCGCAGGGTAAGGGTCAACATCATCCACTATCTGGATTACTTCAAAATCAACATAAAATTTTAACACCTGCGATGTCTAACACAACCTTTGGCAGTCATCCCAGTGGGATGATCTTTTGCTGATAAGTCATCCGTAACTGAATAGTAGACCATTCCAACTTAGGTTCTCCCATTCTTTGCCAGGTTTTCTTGGGAAAGACATTTGCATCCGACCCTAAGTCAAGGATGACTTGGTCCATTTCATAGTCTCAAATTTGTGCAGTCATGCGCATATCCCGACCAGTCCTTTTTTTGTTCTTGCACAACTTGTTCATAGTTTTAACCTCTGGTTACGAGGAAACCATTTCTGCGTAGCTATCTATTAATGCTTGGAGATTCTTTACTGCCTTCTGGTTGCACAACAGCTTCATACATGCCTAAAGGAATGGCTTAACTGCTTCCTCTGCTTTTGGGTCTATCGAAATATTTGAGGTAGATGCTTCATATTTGGCAATCTCCCTCCGAGCTTCCATTCAAGTTTCTTTCTCCTTTTTCAGATATAAGTTTCCCTTTTTCTCCATAGCCTTTCTAATTAGTGACTTAGCCACATATTTTTCCTTAGCCCCTCCGGTGGAAATTCCATTGCGCATGATCACATTGATACTTAAACCATCATATCATGGTTCTGCCTTAACCCGTTGTACGTTCTGTGTGGGCGTCTGTTGTTTCTCCTATATTTTTTCTATTAGCACTAGACAATATTCAATGACATTGTTGAACTGCCTACAATATCTACAGGGCTAGAGCGCAGGGTTTAGGCAGTCTCGTGCGTAAAGTCCCACGTCCCCACAGTTGTAGAAGATCAGTTTCCCTCGTCCTCGACCTACACTTCCCCCTCTCCCTCCTCCCCTTCCTTTTGCGGGGGATCCACCTGGTGCAGAGGGATATATTGGTGATGAAGGGTTAGCCTGCACCCTGTATAGGTTTCCCCTATCTACCATTACATCGAGTGTTCGATAGTTTTATTCTTCATGCCCCACAGATGAGCATAATCAACACCACTTTTGTTTCAATTGTAGCACATAGGCACCTAGTCGTGGGCAGTGATCTATATCATGTCTTCCTGCTACCCGATAGTCAGCACACCACAACATTAGGCTACTAGGTCCATCCATTTTTCTAGGTCATAGAGGGCTTGGCCCCCCATTTTTCATATAATCTAATAACAAATTGCATTAATCCTTAGTATGGCCTAAAACCCTACATCGTATGCACCAGACATCTGGGCTAGCTTCCTTACCTCGATCCTTCTTTAAGTTCTGAATTTCTAAGTGAATTTCCTCAAGCTAGATTTGGATCTGAAGTGTCATGAACTAAGTATCATCTCTAGGTGTGGCTTCTAACTTCATGGAAATCTCCATATCTTATTCCTGGGAGTCGATCTTCTATTGTCCCATAGGCTCACGTAGATGTGGCAATAACATGGCTATAAATCATTCCTTGTGTTATTTTTCCTCATAGAAAAATCCCCCATCACTGATGACCTTCTTCAATCATTGGTTAGCTTCCCAGATAGACTTTGTAGGTCCCTTCTTGAAGTCCTTCAATTTTACTACACATTGAGAGTACGATTTAGGCTTTCAGAATTGTTGCTTTAGGGCATCCTTAATATTTTTTATTGACGCGTTCGCATGTTAACCAATGTATCCCATAAAATAGTCCAGGTCCCTTCCTTCAAAGGCTATAGACAACTGCACTCTTTTGAAAACATCATTATTAATGTTCTGCGAAGTCCATATAGACTCTGCTATAAACCAGAATCAATCCATATCCTCGTCCCCCACACCCTTAAAGGTAGGAAGTTTCATGTGCATAGCCATATCATCCTTGGGTGGTGGTGGAGGTGGGGTAGGAGAATTATTACCCTTGCATGGGTTTGATGATTGCGTAGCTGGGGGACTAGTTCCAACTTGTGCAACCATGCCATGGTTAAAATCAATCGTGTAATATCCCAAAACAGGGATTTTCTACAACAAATAGAATATATAAAGATATTATAAAGTTGGATATGCAGCCATATAACTCAAAAAATATGTTAAATTAGATTTATTTCCATAATATGTTCAGCAACAAGAAATATGACTCATTCTACCCACAAAAGATGGGGGGAAGTAGCAATTTATGCCCTAAAAAGTTTAATTTCAGAGATGTTCAGAAACATAAGGGAAAGTGATGGTGTGATCTCGTATCTTAGGTCATTTTGGATTCACATACCAAATTTGAGCAAAAATAAATGACTCTAGCTATGTTAAACAGATCTCCCACTCTCGATATGGCTTAAAAATGCCCAAACCCCATGACTTGACTCAATAGAAATTAAATTAAGCTTATGCAGTGTGATTTTCTTAAGGGTTTGAACACAAAATAGCTTTAATATTATATCTGGATTTTATTACATGAGAGCATGAAGAAAAATTGAGATTCAGCTCCTTTATACATCAAAGAGGATAACCCGGCAAGGGTTTCATGAGATACATTGTATAAAAGTGCAGATCTGCAGATCTAGATATGAAAAACGTAGTATAATGAAGAATTAGGTTATAAATTAGATCTATATTGGGATAATACCTAAAAAATTAGATCTACAATAGATCCATATGGAAGAATGTCTTTATTATACATACCACTTGGGGTTTTCAGCATTACATAAAAGAACAGGAGTAGATTTGAGTTTTACTACAGCAGATATGCAGAATGATTCAGAAAATATGAAGTGAAAATAACAGTAAATAGATCATATATGAAGTAGACATGGATTAGATGACTAATCCATGGATCATCACAGTGAAAGAAGGATCCATCCACCAGAGATCACTTCTCCAAATGAATGCCGGAATACTTTGCAACTATGAAACTTGGAAATAATGCAGTCCAAGAGGATAAAATGTGTTGTAAGCTTGAAGCACAGGTTGGCCTGATGCCAAGATCAAAATCTAAAGCCCCAATAGCTAATACACTCTTCTAGGAGGTTAAAATACACACTCACTAAGAAGAGGCACTAGTATAATCTAAATCTAAGTAGATCTAGTGTTTCCACTTGCCGCAGCTCACAAACACAATCAAACCCTCAATAAGATATAAATTGTGGTTGGAAGTAGAAGCTTGGAAAAATTCTTGATAGTGGATGAGAAATACAAGACTCTTCCAAGAGGCCTCTCAAGGAAATAGGAGGAATCCTAAACATGAGATACTTGTGCTAAACAACACTATTCTCAGCTAAATAGCTAGAGAATGAGAAGTGTCTAAGTAGAAAAATATTTTCAATACAATATGTTTAACAACCCCTCTCATGCTTCTCTCCTCTTTCATTTATATGATGAAAGCCTTGCAAACCCTAAACCATCTCAAAAGGTTTATCTTCTTTCACATTGGAACCCTCCAACTAGATCTGCATTGCTCATCAAGGTACACTAAATCTAGACAGTGTTGTAGATTTGGTCAAGGTTGACCTAGTCTCATAGTTCAAATCCATTCACACCTGCAAGTGTTTATTTTAAATAGCCCAGATTTGTCTCTGTTCACATAGGCATGGATTTATTCATTGTTTTCAGGAGTCTTACATGTCCTCCTTGATTCATTTATTCAATCAATAGAAAATGAAACAAAATTTAATATTCCTCTTAGCTTGGCATAGTAGGAATATTACAATCCTTCCCTCCCACATGTTTCTTCTCCTCAAGAAACTGAAAGGACAGAACTGAAATGGATTGGGAAAGCATATTTTTCCCAAGAAATCACCCATACAAAATGAGTCACCTCCCACAATGGCAACTCCAGAAAATTTTCCTCCACCTTGAGCTCCTGCAAAGCAGGTGGCTGAAAATTTGTACATGGTAGACAAGATAGCCTACCCCACGCTATATTCCTCTCCCCATCATGCTCTCAATAGAGATAAGAACAATATTAGCAAAATAGGTCATTATCAACATCAATATGAGGGAAATACTGAAGGTTTCATGTGGTGCAAGGAAGTACCAACAGTTTCCCATGTAGTTACAGCGCAGTTTCCCAAACTGCTGCTTCAGAAAATAGTGTGGCAAGTAGTCTTTTAACATATATATGGTCATGTATTTCATAAAATGTACTAATGAATAGTAACTGTTTAGGCACAATAGCTGATCATACATGTAATAATAACATACTTGCCCAAGGTCATACAAAATATGGTTGTCTCCATCATATAGATTGGCCCAAAATTGACCATGAAGCCAAATGAAAAGCTTGCCCTCTTGTGGAGCAATGCACTACATCGAAATGGGAAGAGCATGCAAATATTGGATCAGGTAATCAATAAGTGTAAAAGAAAATCTCTCACTCCCTCCTTGTTTACCAAGTGCATCAAATATGAAGTGATTCTGGGGACACTCCATCAACACGTCCAACATCGTTGTTGGCCCATGAAAATAGGCTCTTTCCAATTCATAACATCCTTCTCTGACATGCACCATGTCAAAGGCATCTCCCATAATGCTGCTACACATGAGAAGTTCCCCCAAGGTGGAAGCACCTCTTGAACATATAAGGCCAAGGAGTAGCCCCTCTACACCATGATAGTTGTTAGTATGATTCTTTCATCGTAAAAGATCACTTTAGCTACGCATAACAAATAGCCCTAACATCGATTATGGCTGCAAAATATCTTTAAGTTTGCTGCACAAATTCAGATCTAAGCACAAAAGACATTAAGCAGATAAAATATAACATGGCTCCATAAATCCAATGGAAAAGACAAGAAGAATGTATTTAAAAGAATTTTGTATTATATTAAAGAATGGGGCACCTGAGAGGAAAACAAGAAAGGTGTCTTCCGGTTCTCCTCAGTGGGATGGGTTCTTGAAAGTCCTCAGTGTTTCAGATCTAACATTTCTCTCTCTTATGGGTGTAGAACAAACATAGAACTCAATGGGAGTTCACAAAACAAAATGGAAAATGGTGATCAAGAGTAGATCCAGAGTGATCTAATGCAATGAAGGTGACTAATGAATGGGGAAAACCCCCTATTTATAACAAAATATTGGGGCGGTCTAGAACTCGGTGCATGAATAAAATATTATTAATCGAATTCTAGAAGCACCCTTTAGGAATATTTTATTATATTTGTTGGAGGGAAAGGGTTCTTGACTTGGGTCAATTCCTTTATTTATAAATAATAAATAAATAAATGGTTTATTTATCATTTTAGGGAAGTGATGGGAATATAATTAAATAAATAATGGTTTATTTAATTATTTATGGATGATTTAGTCAAATTTAACTAAGAATATTATTTAAATAATGATTTAAATAACTTGTTCTTAGGGAATAATTAAATAAATAAGGATTTATTTAATTAAGTTCCTTATTTTGGGTTAAATATGACCAGGAAATATAAACAAATGAGTTATTTTATATGGTGAAAGCAATTTTACTTAGGGTAAAATTGGTCTTACATGGTGTACTTGGGTTCATCTAATAATAATAGTTTAGATGACCAAAAAATGGTGTAACAGATTGCCCTTGTTAGTGGATGCCCCCTTGCGAGTTTTTTCGTTTCTTACCGGTAGCTGTCGCAACATTAGGAGGGTTCTACAGGGGGGTGAGGGGCACTGTGGCAGTAGAAGGAGCGACGGGGATCGGTTGTACTGGTGTCATAGCTATGTATGGTTTGGGGTGGCCTGGTGGGGTCTCGGTTGGAGGGGTAAGATACCAAACGGGAATTCCCAAGGTTAAATTAGGAAGGAAAAGGGTGGCCATGACGGGGACCGAATAGATGCTGGGGGGGGACCAAGGAAAGGTATCTGACCGGTGGGGTAATGACCAGGGGGGACGGCTCCCATATGGTGGAGACCGGAGGGAACTGACTCAGGAGGGTAGGAAGGTTCCTGAGTGTGATGGGAAGGGCTAGGTGAAAAAGGTTCAGTTGACTGAAGCGAAGGGCTAGGAGCAGAAGGCGGTGGGCGAGATAGAGATTGATGACTAGCCGGAGCAGGCTGGAAGGCTAGCATGAGACGATTGCATCATGCAAACATTCATTGAGCTGGGGTCAGAGATGGGAGGAGGGGGAGGACCAGGAAAAGTTCCAAGCAAAGAGGAGTCTTTGTAGACACCGAGGGAAACACTGGTCAACGAATCAACAGTTGGTTTATTGATGACAATAGAGATGGTGGAATTAGGGGAGGTCTGAGATTTTGGTTCATGGTAGGTTAATTGGTCAATGGTGACAATCTTTCCATTATGAGGGAAAAACATCTTGCGGTGGATGGCAGACGGGACGGCTGACATGGCATAAGTGTAACTACGCCCCAAAAGGATGTTGTAGTCAAGAGGGGCGTCGATGACTTCAACATCGACACAAATAGTCTTGCCGGCAAGGGTGATAAGACAGTTACGAAATAGGCCAATGGGCTGGGAGGCATGGCCATCCCATGCACGAAGGGTGATGGTGGAAGGGGCAGTTCAGGGGATCCAAGTTGTTTCCAAACCGAAACAGACATTACGCAGGTAGATGCCTTCTCATCAATAATACGCCGAGAAACATTGGTGTTTCGGATTTTGACTGGGATTTGGAAAGCAACTGAAGGAGGAAGAGGGGGATGGTCTGACTGATGGGCGTCGAAAAAAATCAATTGGTCATCAGCAAGATCTACAGTGCCCACGGCAGAGAGTAGATCCCTCTTTTGAGAAGGACACGACTGGAGGAGTTCCAGTGTTGAAATGGTAGTATGAGATTGGGCCAGATCATCTACTATGTTGTATGAATGCGCAACCCGACCAGACGCAGCATTTCGGCATAATGGTCCCTTAGGAGGCTTGGGATGAACCTCGTCTTTGGGCAGAGGGAGTTGCAAGGGACCATTGGGTGTCGATAGAGGCTCTGTAGGACCTGACGATGGAGACTCAGAGACAGACGGAACATGAGGTGTGGAATACTGATGGGACCGAGTTTGAAGGTTTAGGTTGACAGTGAGAGGTGGGTCAGAAGCCATCATGAGAATATGGTAATTAGAGGAACCAGAAGGGGAAGGTTGAGTGGTTACCGGGGTGTGAGGTGGTGGAGTGGCCACGAATCCTTGTTGGGGGAAAGGATCGGTAAACACAGCAGGTTGAGAAGTAACGGGGGTGGGACAGGTAGTAGGGGAGGAGTGCTGTCCCCGTACGGTGGCCTGAGAATCCAAAAGTTTCCGCATTTGTGGTAATAAGGTACAATCGTGAGTATAGTGACCATAAACACCGTAACACGAACAGGGCTTATTGGTGCGAAGTGGCATGTCTGGCTTAGGATGAGAGACCTGTGGCTGGTTGGTAGTGGTAGAGTTGATATTGGAAGGATTGGGTCCACGATTACCAGAAGTGGATTGATTGCCTCTTCTCCTTCTTTGAGGAGGAGGAAAATTAGGTGCCCCCGGCTCTGCAAATACTTTCCCTGGAGGGGGTAGTAAGTGTGGTTGTGGGGATGGAGAAGGCAAGGGAGTGGGAGGTCCAAATGCTGGAGGAGCTGGGACACCAGGTTGCGGATATGGATAAGGAGTAGGGTGGGCAGCAGTAAGGTAAGATGGGGGTGGGAAAAAGGAGGAGGCATGCCGTATCCTGAATACATGCTACCTGGGGGGGAAAAAAACGCTGGAGGGGCTGGCCCCGAGAGGAAAAACATGGCCTGGAGGAGGTTGGGCAGAGGTATGTGACAGGGCTCCAACGATACCGTCGGTAGAATGAGATTCCCCCGAGGCATTAGGGCCACCGGGTTTGGGAAGGTCAGGAAGGACGGTATAAACATAACTATATTGGGCGTATATAAGGTCATACTTCCAAGCGATTTGGAGGGCGGCTTCTTCGGTTTGGGGAAAATGGGATGCAAAATCTTTGCCAATGGGGAAAATGGGATGCAACATCTTTGCCAATGGGGAAAATGGGATGCAACATCTTTGCGAAGGAACCAGTCCATGTAAACCCGATCTTCAAAGGGGGGAGCTCGACATAAGCTTCTTCTGCGCCGCCATTCCTGGACATGAGCAGAAAGGCGAGTTGAGGAGGATTGACGGGAGGAGGTTAAAAGCTTGGTACCAGTGTCGTATCGGAGAGGGAGCTGGAAATAAGATAAAAAGTCTTGGGTAATGGTCGCAAAAGTGGTATGGGAGGAGGTGGCCTGTTCAACATACCATTTAGAAGCTTCGCCTGTAAGTGTGCGTTGGAAAAATTGAAGACGAATAGAGTCGTCAGTAATGGAATTGGAGGAACAACACATATGGAAGGATCGAATATGGTTGGAGGGATCCTCACTAGCAAGGCCTTCGAACTTGGGAATGTCAGAGGGGAGCTTGGTTGGAATAGCAGGCCAACTAACATCGTGGCAGATGGGATCATTAATTAGCTGATTGAAGTCGGGGAGACTAAGTCCGGCCATATAAGGGAGTAATGGGGCAGTCGAGGTAGGTCCCGAGGTGGTTCCACTGGAAATAGACCCAGCAGTAGTACTGGGGTTACTGTTGGTGGTAGGCCCTGAAGTAGACATGGTGAAAGTGACAGGGGGAGAACCCAAACAATCAGAGGAAGAGTCAAAGTGCGGACTCGGGGAAAGACTTACTCGATGACGACGGGAAGGAGGAAGTCGACCAAGCGGAAACTAAGGATGAAGGCCAAGAAGTCTCCGGGAGAGGTGCCTTGGGGGCGCAATGATGATGGGAAGAAGAAAACCGACAAGGGTAGGGAGGGACAAAATCAAGTGAGGTCAAGGGCAGAAAGGTGCAGTGACAATTGATTTTAAAGTCTTTGCCAGGCGGTGTTAACCAGGCGCTTCTTCACTTAGGGTCAATGTGTGGCATGTGTTAATTTTAATTGTTTAAACCCAGACGTTTTGAGAGTAAAAGAAAGAGTGTGCTGCGTAACGGAAAAGAAATCTACAGTAAATAAGACTAAAAGAACAGAAAATTAACAACTAAAAATGTAGCAATCTAACCCAAGAAGGCGGGTCTCTCAAAACTAGTCTATAAGAGGGAAAAAACTGGGCAAAGCACGCTAAAAAGAGGCCAATAGATCGAAGGTCTGGAGGGACTGGGATCTAAAGGGTAAATCTACTGAAAAGTGGTGCAGAGAACAACAAATAAGCAGAGGCAAGGTTGCTGCTAAAAATGAGGAGATCAGCTAAAAATAGAAGAGACAAGGCAGTGGCCTTAGAAATGAACCCAAACAAAATGATATGAGGTGGTTTTGAGAGGGAGAAGAGTTGATCTAAAGGGATCTGAAAAGAAGGTATCAAATCGGAGAAAAAGAGGGTTGAAACTCCAGAAATTCAGACTTCTGAAACAGTAAAGACTCGTCCACAAAAAGTGGAGGGTACGAGAGCCCTAAGGGGAAATATTCCCTCTTAGTTGACTGAATCAGATCAGAAATAGGTCCAAACAGGTAGAGATAGAGGCTGGAAAACCCTGACAGAAGCTTCAGACAAACCCAAAAAAAGTGCTGAAAAATTTACAGAGAAAGTGCAGGTCGCAGGTTCTGACCTGTTTACAGTCTAGGTCATAGGTTTGGGGTAGAAAAGTGCATCCTGAGGCTCAGGTCACACTTTTTCGGCTGATAAGTGCGACCTGGAGATCTGGCTCTCTCAGCGGCAGATTTCAGAAAAATTTGTCGTCTCAGCTGCGGCTGATGTCTGTCACCTGCGCAATAAGGCCAGAAACACACGGAAGTTTTAGGGGTGAAAATCACCATAAAAATAGGAAAAAAAAATGGAAGAGAAACCCTAGGGTCTGAAATAGCTGGATATGCAGGAATAGATAAAACGACAGCGGTTGCAAAAGAAAACCTGTGTGGAGTCACCAATTGTTAGTATGATTTTTTCGTCGTAAAAGATCACTTTAGCTACGCATAACAAATAGCCCTAACATCGATTATGGCTGCAAAATATCTTTAAGTTTGCTGCACAAATTCAAATCTAAGCACAAACGACATTAAGAAAATAAAATATAACATGGCTCCATAAATACAATGGACAAGACAAGAAGAGTGTATTTAAAAGAATTTTGTATTATATTAAAGAATGGGGCACCTGAGAGGAAAACAAAAAAAGTATCTTCCGGTTCTCCTCAGTGGGATGGGTTCTTGAAAGTCCTCAGTGTTTCAGATCTAACATTTCTCTCTCTTATGGGTGTAGAACAAACATAGAACTCAATGGGAGTTCAGAAAACAAAATGGAAAATGGTGACCAAGAGTAGATCCAGAGTGATCTAATGCAATGAAGGTGACTAATGAATGGGGAAACCCCCCCTATTTATAACAAAATATTGGGGTGGTCTAGAACTCGGTGTATGAATAAAATATTATTAATCGAATTCTAGAAGCACCCTTTAGGAATATTTTATTATATTTGTTGGAGGGAAAATGGTTCTTTACTTGGGTCAATTCCTTTATTTATAAATAATAAATAAATAAATGGTTTATTTATCATTTTAGGGAAGTGATGGGAATATAATTAAATAAATAATGGTTTATTTAATTATTTATGGATGATTTAATCAAATTTAACTAAGAATATTATTTAAATAATGATTTAAATAACTTATTCGTAGGGAATAATTAAATAAATAAGGATTGATTTAATTAAGTTCCTTATTTTGGGTTAAATATGACCAGGAAATATAAACAAATGAGTTATTTTATATGGTGAAAGCAATTTTAGTTAGGGTAAAATTGGTCTTACATGGTGTACTTGGGTTCATATAATAATAATAGGTTAGATGACCAAAAAATGGTGTAACAATAGTGCCACCTCCTACTCCTACAACATCATGCAAAGTGTGAGAGTAATTTTTCCCTTGATCTCCCAAGAATAACTCAAGAAACAAAATTTTTTGTTGCCTCCTCATACTCCCATCATCCAAATCATGTAGCGAAAACATGGTGATTGACATGAAGAATTTTATGTCAACACAATGTTTCCATACTCTTTGCTGCCCCATGATGCAAGTATCCTACCACATACCCTTGGAAAGAGGATGATGACCAAACTCTTCCAAGAGTAACCAACGCAACCAAGCCTCCTACTGCCCAGTATCATAGATTTTCAAGTAGCTTTCCAGCTCCTTGCTCATCATCCACACCCATCCATCCACATGTGAGTGCCTTCCATCTTGTTCTTCCTTAGAATTCTCCCAAGGAAGATTGTCATTCTCCAAAATCAGATTTCTGCTCTTGCATTTCATGGGATGTTGAAATGAAATCTTCTCAAGGATCAATTTGATCCCATAAGGACCCAAATAGGTGGTAGGAAAGAACCTCCCATCATGATGTGTATGGCTCAAGAAGTGTCCAACACACACATGAGAGATGTTATCCATCTGAAGATGTCCCCCATCATCTACATGTTCCTCCTTGAATCCATGAAGATCCAAGTGTGAGAAGGAAAGAGCCTCCTCAGATTGTTGAAGAACCTTGCACTTCATGATGTGTTGAAGTGCACCTCCAATGAAATCTCTCCATGATATTTCCTCCTCATGAATGGCCTTCCAAAACCAAAGAGGCCTTGGATCTGCTGCAAGTAGAAGTTTCTCTTTGAGCTTGGGAGTGCTCATTGAGAAAGTGTCATCTAGAAAAGAGAACGGGTTTCTCACTTCAAGATGTTTACCATCTACCATTCCTTCCTCCATTGCTTCATGAATGAAGCTGCCAGGTGAATGCACCCATAAGGCATGGGTCCTATTTTCTTCATCACTTCCCTTGTACAGTGCAGTGCAACTCTATTGCTCTAAATCAGCAGCATGCAAAGATGTAGATACCTTCATAGGATTTACTGAAATGACAAGAGACAGAAATTCAAGCATACCTTGGTGAGATGTAGAAGCAAGAGCTCCTTCCTCAACTATGTTGCCTTCCTACACTACTGAGCATGAAGGCTGCTCCTCCAAGGTTGTGACAACATTGGTATATGCTTCCTCAAGTGGTGGGGAGGGCCTCTCTTCCTCTGATATCTCTTCATAAAATCTCCTAATCACCCTTTGAGTGAAATCTGCAAAATAAGACACTTTTGCATGTCTCACATTGTTGAACCACCATTTGCTTGCTGTTGAGTGCATAAAATGTATCTTTTTAACACCTATTTATCTCACATTAATTATCAATTCGAGAGCGAATTTTTATTTCAATAGTGTACTCAGTTTGAGGCAACAATTTATCCAAGAGTAATGCCTTGTAATATGTAGTATAATGTTCTAAATACAAGAGTAAATGGATGCTTGAAAAAAAATCTAACTAAAACAACATAAACTTAAATGCTCTTAAAATCTATCTATTCACTCTGTAAACATCAATCGAGGATACAGTAGCAGTAACTCATTCCTCTAGAAATTGATGCAATTGAAATAAAACTAGAACAAAGAAATCAATCTGGGAACTTGGAAGCAATAACCAGTGTTCTCTACAGTTGATAGTCTTGATGTAAAGCAATCGAAATGAAATCGAAATTGAAATAACTGTTGTTTTAAAATAAACTAAGAAGAACTCTTTTTAAAAGCAAGAATTAGAAATGAACATCAATCTGCAATTAAATGGCTATGTGCATAAAAAAAAAACTGTAACAATGTAAATAAACAATCTTTCTGCAATCTGAAACTAATGAATTAGAAATGAACAATAAATAGAAATGGAACAACAAACATTAATTGAACACCAAACATAAAATTAATGCAATTTAAGCAACAAATCCTCTTAATACTTCAACCCTGTCAATGGCCAATGCTATGAAATAGTTCATTGGAATGAATCATAAATCAATGGAACAACAATGCTTTATAAAAGATAGCAGGATGAATAAGATAGGAAATATGATCCTTGCTGAGATAGAATAGCAGTGCAATTCATTAATGTATACAACAAATCCAAATTCATTCCAACATCAATCAAATAACTCTGTAATCGTAATGAATCTAGATGCAATTATCACACGACAGAAATCAAAGAATAGAAATACAAACAGCGGATTGATCCACCGGGTCGGGCCCTCAACTGCTGGTGAAATACCGATGGGCTATTGCAGAGCTTGAGAAATGGAACGAGAACACCTCTTTGTATTAATCAAACATGAATAGCTTTTAAATCAGTTTCTCTTTGCTCACAAGAGTCAAGGAATTACAGTGTTACAAAGGGAATTCAATAATCATCCATTGTTCTTAATACACAATACATGCTCTCCTTTTATAATCAAAAAGAGGAGAAATTAAATAGAAAATATGATCTCTCATAACAATATTGGATTGTTCCCAACAACTTGATCAACCAGAAAACATATTTCCATCCATCTTTCAACAAGAGCAATGCGAATTTGGCTTTGCAACTGAGATTTGGAAGACGGCCACAACAACAAATCTGAGAAAAATGTGCTCAAATAACTCTCTGTTTCTCTCAATACAGGCTGAATTTGGGCAAACCGTTCTTCCATAAATTTAATTTGGTCCATTCTGGAAAAAACCCATGTTCCGGATTTTCCAGATTCTTCTTCATTTGCCCAGAATCTCAACTACAAAGCTGTCACTTCTTATTCCAGCGAATTTCTGAGTTGGAATATTTGATGATGATTTGGAGATCAAATCTACAATCTGGAAAATATCTTGGAGGCTAAAATGGTGAGTGATATTAAAAAATATATTAAGTAACCATCATTGATAAAATTATGCATAATAATCATCAATCTATTAAAAATAAATGAGAAGAAATAATATTCATCCATAAGAGCATAAATCATTATAAAATGGATTTATATGATAAATTATAATAAATGAAATGATAAAGAAGAGTAAAAATGGATGAAATAAGTGTTAAAAAATGGTCGTATTCATGACCCAACGCTTGCTACCCCTCAAGGTGTAGCACTGCAATCTCCACTGCTTCTCTCTCTACCACTGGATGTAGTAGGAAAAAGGCATTGAGTCTTCTTGCCCAAGCTTTGGCTATAGATATCCCATCAAAAGTGGAAAATAGAAACCTATTGCCCTTGATTTCTCCCTTGCTGTAGTGTCTCCTCCCTTCCTTCAGTTGAATGAACCGTGAGAAGGCTAGAGTCTCCTTGAAGGCTCTAGGTTGAGACTTATACTCAACAAGGTACTCACTCAGGATCTAATGATCCAAGTGTCCTCCATGCTTCTTGTCTTCTGCTTTGTGAGAGTAGGAAGTGCATGGTCCTTCCTCTTCTCCTTCTTCTGTCTTCTTAACCTTTGATCTAAAAATGGAAGTACATGAAAATGTGTGCAAAATTCCCCATGTCTTGCTGATTAAACAAAGTATTTTTGGTAACTTTTTATGAGTTTATGTGTGAGGGAAAGTTAATTTAATTTGTTGTTTAACATATTAAATTAGAAATATACAACAAGATAACTTCAGCATAACATGACACAAATGTTTGGTGATCAGTTCACCCCTCTTGGGCTATGCCTGCTGAACCAAGCCTCCAAAAATTGGCTTGTCCTCTTGTATTAAAATGCTCCAAAAATACTAATACAAGTTTAAAAGTACCTCAATAGGTAAATATGACTATAAAAATAGAATCAGAAGACATGAAAAATATAAAAATGCCTTTCCATATTCACTTAACAGTGAAGAATTACCATAAACAATGCCTTCTTCAACAAGGCCCTGATGGATCTTTCAACTCCTCTGAAACTTTTCAGGATGTAGAAGTCCTCAAATAGTTTTGAAACCTCTTCTATTAGGTTCATAAGGTCAAAAATAGCTAAAAATGATCTTTGGTTCACCTCAAATAGAGAGGTACAACTCAAAATAGCTCCATTACCCCAATAGCCCTAGTGGCTCTGAAAACTCTCCTAAAGATTTTAGAGCTCTAAAAATATTCAAACAGTTCTAAAACCTCTTCCATTAGGTTCAAAAGGTGGAAAATAGCTGAAAATGGTCTTTGGTTCACCTCAAACAGAGAGGTACAACTCAATATAGCTTCACTTTTCCAATGGCCCTAGTGGCTCTCCAAGCTTCCTTGAAGCTAAAATGGCTATAGAACACCTATACTACCTTTGGAACTTATCCAAATGGCTCCGGAATGCTGAAAATAGTCAAAAATGACTTTTGGTTCACCTCAAATGGTTAAGCATAGCCCAAAACAACTCCAACTCCCTCTTGGCCCTGATGGCTCTCATTTCTTCCTTGAAGCAAAAGGGGCTGAAGATAAACTCTAATGGCTATGAAACTTGTTCCAATGGATCCAGAATCGTCAGAATACTCAAAATAAAAAAAATATTTCATCTAAAAAGGTTCAGTATTAGAGAAGTTAGGACAGAAACAAACTTCTCCCTATCTGCCCTAAACAAGCTCCACCAAAAGTGGAGAAACTGTAGTTAGCCTGACTAATTTGGAAAATCTACCTGATTTGATGGGCGCGCTCCAAAAATGGTAGATGGTTAGCCATTGGCATTATATGTTGAAGTGGGGGTGCTCACATGACCTCTCTGCCGAAACTGCCGAATAAAATGTTTGTCATAACATTTTTTTTGTAACTGTCACATTTAAACAAAACATGGTCACGTATTAAACGTTAACGGTTATGTGTTAACCGTAATAAACTCTACCGGTGCTAGGCCCTTGGGTGCGGGCATTTGGTCATATGGTATGTAGGGGGCTGGTCCCCTTTTTCGTCCACCCATATCTTTTTCAAACATTAAATATACATGGAGCCCATATATGGTAAGAAATAATGTGTAGCCCGTGTGGTCAGGCCGCCCAGTTGGTAGCGTGGAGACCATGGTTCAAAACCTGCGGAGTAACATATATTTTTCAAAAAAAAAATTTCCATAGTTCTGGGGCTGTGTGGCAGCCTCAGGCCCTACCACATGGCAGTTCGTGATTGGCCACAAAACTCCAAAGTCAAACCAACTTTGAATAAGATGTTGCCACTTGTCACTACAGGATTAGCTCAGGTGGAATATTCTAGGGAATATTCCAGGAATATTCCTTGGAATATTCCTTTTTTAATTTTAAAATTTTGAAAGTCAAACCTGGTCAAACTCAGTTTTTTGTAGTTTACTGAAAACTTCAAACTTGCATAACTTTCACATACGATGTCAGATTTGAGTGCCATTCACAGTGACATGATCGTATCGATGAGGCCTATCCAGTTGTTCAGGTTGCAAGTGATTCTAAAAAAAATAAATTTTGATCTTTTTCCATAGCTCAGACTTGAGCTCCTGATCATACCTCCCAAATGAGAAGCTTTTGGACCCCAAAAGCTCACTAAAATGCTGAAATTGAAACTAAACTATACAGTAAATGAGAGAATAACAACATCCTCTTCTCTTCAGCCTTAAAAAATTTTCCTGACTTTCCAACTGTCCTCATGGTGAATTTTTGCTAAATGAGCCATGTACTTGTGCTGAATTCCGACCAATTTTTCTTGCCATACCAATCTGCCATTCTAAAACTAGCAATGACCCTTGCTAAACATTGTACCCTCTTTGCTTGAATGCCTTTCCATCTCATGGAATCTTTCACCACTTTGCACCGACACTTTGTTTTCTGCACCAATTGACACCAAAGGCACCTTGTGCAACATATGACATCAACAACAAGTTGACCTGAAATGTGCTATATAATTGACACAACCATCAATGTAAAAAGTGTGCCCACAATCGACACAAGTCAACAAACATGTGTGACACAATCGACACAAGTCGATAAACAACAAGATACATTTTGACAAACACATGTGTATGTATCATGTAGAATGAACTATATATAGTTTGCTATTTACACATACAACCTCTATGTACGTGTGCAACTTCAACTCTTCTTTTCAAAAACCAACAAGTAAATCATCCCAAAAAACATGTGGGTGACTAAGAGCTGAACTTAAAGACATTTCTACAATATAAATGAGTATCATACTCATATTTTACACCTCCATGGCGAAATTTTTCATCAAAAAAGAAATTCCTTCAACTGAAACTGCTTTTTCATGCAATCTTGCATCAACTTTTCAAAAGAGACACATGCATACAAATCTGAAATTTGCACGTACAAAATTAGTATGAATTACTGCATTAAGAAGTTAATCCACTTCCTACCAAGTCAAATCCATGGCGTCTTTACCTGCTGCAACATTTCTACATGTGAATCTTCCATTTCCACATTAATAATGGAATCCATAGATCCACTTGCTCCAAAATTTTTGTCCTCTAGCTGCATGTGCTTTGGATGACTTGTTGGATACAAGGTCCAACAATGAGAGACATCATGTCCCTTCTTTTGAAAAAATGTGCAACTCTTATGCACTTTCTAAGAAATTTTTCTTTGCCTCTTTTGCTTCTTGTGTGCTTTCTTTTTCAACCAACAACTTGAAGCAACATGGTTAAATCCACGAGAAAATGTGCAACAAAACTTTCTTTCATTTGAACAAGAAAAATTACCATTCTTTGCTGAAACATAATCAAATTGATCATGTGAATAAATATACCTCTTTTGCTGCATGGAATGTCCATCCTTTTTGTCTTTGAAAGACGATGAACTAGTAGAGGAGACAACTTTCTCTTTCAGACTTTCATCACAGTTCTTGTCTTGAAAAATATTTGAACTTGAAGGCTCACCATAAGTGGCATGTTTACCCTCTACTTGCTGCAATGAAGGCTTTAAACAATGGAAATCATCCTTAAAGCAATTTTGACATATATGCATTTTATAACTTGGAATAAAGATTCTCTTTAAATTTGCATCACATGCATTCAAGGATTTGGAGTCTTCGCCATTAAACTGCACATAACCAAAACCAAAATTCTTGGGTCGCTCCACAACTGAAATAGGGTCAACCATGCCTTGTGCATGCTTTACCAAACCTTTGCCTTCATGATCGTCCATCTTAAACATTAATTTGGAACCTATACCCCTGTACGTTTTTCAATAGAACCAACACACTTTTCAATTGAGGAAATTGAAGACAAGTTGGAATGGTTTACTGCTTCCTCACGCTTGTTCTTGGACAAAGATTTTTGAGCTTGAAGGAGTTGTTTCTACATGTCATGTAACCTTTGGAGAATTTCTTCCTTCTCTTCCTTCATGGCTAACAATTGTGCATGAAGCTTAACACTTTCTCTTTGATCCTCAATCAAAATCTACACCATGTCCTTCACATTAATGAACTCATTTTTCATGTCATCATTGAAGAATATCGTGAAGGAGGAAACTTAACTTGTGGAAGAAGTTGACATTATGTAAATGGTCATATTTACAAAAGGAAATTCCAAAGAAAAGTTCTCAAATATTTCAAACAAATGACAATCTTTTAACCAAATGTCAGTAAAGACCCATTCTTATTCAAGCAGCCATAAAACACAAACTCCAATAGCTTTTGTAGCAAACACTAATCAAGTGGGTTTGTTTTCCAAAGATAATCTTGAGGTACTTTGGGATAAGGAAATAGCCTACAACTCTTTTTTCCTTTCCAAGACCTAGCTATCAACAACTATCTTCTCAACTCAAGAAAACTCATAAAATCAACCATTTTGCAACCAATAAAATAGTCAATATTTTACACTATTTTAACACCTTTTGCACACAAAAAAATGCTCAACCTAAGCTCAACCTATGCTCTGATACCATTTGATCTGAAAATGGAAGTACTTGAAAATGTGTGCAAGATATCCATTTCCATTTATTTAAATGTGTGCAAAATTCCCCATGTCTCGCTGATTAAACAAAGTGTTTTTGGTAACTGTCTATGAGTTTATGTGTGAGGGAAAGTTAATTTAATTTTTTGGTTAACATATTAAATTATAAATATATAGCAAGATAAATTCAGCATAACATGACACAAATTTTTGGTGAGCAGTTCACCCCTCCTGGGCTACGCCTGCTGGACCAAGCCTCCAAAAATTGGCTTGTCCTCTTGTATTAAAATGCTCCAAAAATGATAATACAAGTTTAAAACTGACTCAATAGGTAAATATGACTATAACAATAGAATGAAAAGACATGCAAATGCTAAAAATTCCTTTCCATATTCACTAAATAGTGAAGAATTACCATAAACAATGCCTTCTTCAATAAGGCCTTGATGGCTCTTTGAACTCCTATGAAACTTTTTATGATGTAGAAGTCCTCAAACAGTTCTAAAACCTATTCCATTAGATTCAGAAGGTCGAAAATAGCTGAAAATGATCTTTGGTTCACCTCAAACAGAGAGGTACAACTCAAAACAGCTCCATTACCCCAATGGTCCTAGTGGCTCTGAAAACTCTCCTGAATATTTTTGGGCTCTAAAAATCTTCAAACAGTTTTGAAAGCTCTTCCATTAGGTTCATAAGGTGTAAAATAGCTGAAAATGGTCTTTGGTTCACCTCAAACAGAGAGTTACAACTCAATATAACTTCATTTTCCCAATGGACCTGGTGGTTCTCCAAGCTTCCCTGAAGCTAAAATGGTTGTATAACACCTATAATACCTCTGGAACCTATCCCAATGGCTTTGGAATGCTGAAAATAGTCAAAAATGACTTTTGTTTCACCTCAAATGGTTAAGCATAGCCCAAAACAGCTCCAACTCCCTCTTGGCCCTGATGGCTCTCATTGCTTCCCTAAAGCAAAAGGGGCTGAAGATAAAATCTAATGGCTCTGAAACCTCTTCCAGTGGATCCAGAATCCTCATAATACCCAAAATCAAAAAATATTTCGTCCAAAAAGGTTCAGTATTAGAGAAGTTAGGACAGAAACAAACTTCTCCCAATCTGCCCTAAACAAGCTCCACCAAAAGTGGAGAAACTGCAGATAGCCCGACTAATTTTGCAACTCCGCCTGATTTGATGGGCGTGCTCCAGAAATAGTGGATGGTTAGCCATTGGCATTAAATGTTGAAGTGGGGGTGGTCACATGACCTCTACACCCAAACTTCCAAATAAAACGTTTGTCAAAACGTTTTTTTGTAATCGTCGCATTTAAACAAAACATGGTCACGTATTAAATGTTAATTTTTATGTGTTAACCGTAATAAAATCTGTTGATGCTAGGCCCTTGGACATGAGAATTTGGTCATATGGTATGTACAGGGCTGCCCCATTTTTCTGCCACCCATATATTTTTCAAACATTAAATATACATGGAGCCCATATATGGTAAGAAACAATGTGTAGCTTGCGTGGTCGAGCCGCCCGGTTGGCAGCACGGAGATCGTGGTTTAAAACCTGTGGAGTAACATATATTTTTCCAAACAAAAATTTTCATAGGCCTGGGGCCACGTGGTGGCCTCCAAGCCTGCCACGTGGCAATCTGTGATTGGCCACAAAACTCCAAAGTCAAATTAACTTCGAATAAGACGCTGCCACTTGTCACTACATGATTGGCCCTCTAGGGAGTATTCTAGGGAATATTCTAAGGAATATTCCAAGAATATTCCTTAGAATATTCCTTTTTTTATTTTTCAAATTTTGAAAGTCAAACCTGGTCAAACTCAGTTTTTTGTAGTTTACTGAAAACTTCAAACTTGCATAACTTTCACATACGATGTCGGATTTAAGTGTCATTCACGGCGCCAGGATTGTATTGACGTGGCCTATCCGGTTGTTCAAGTTTCAAGTGATTTTGAACACTTTCAATTTTGAGCTTTTTCCATAGCTCAGACTTGAGCTCCTGATCAACCTCCTTGGGGAGGTCCTTTCTGGATTTGAAAATTGATGAGAGTAATCTCATCCTCTCCATAATTTTTTTCTCTGCTTCTTTTTCTTATTCTTCTGATTTCTGGATCTCACAGGCTGAGCCAGAGATCATGTTCTGTTACCAATGTAATATCCCAAAATAGGGATTTTCTACAAAAAATAGAATATCTAAAGATATTATAAAGTTGGAGATGTAGCCATATAACTCAAAACAGATGTTAAATCAGATGTATTTCCATAATATGTTCATAAACAAGAAATATGACTCATTCTACCCACAAAAGATGGGGAAAAGCAACAATTTATGCCCTAAAAACAATAATTTCATATATGTGCATAAAAATAAGGCCAAGTGATGGTGGGATCTCATAGCTTAGGTCATGTGGGAATCACATACCAAATTTGAGCAAAAACAAATGACTCTAGCTATGTTAAACAGATCTCCCATTCCCGATATGGCTTAAAAATGCCCAAACCCCATGACTTGACTCAACATAAATTAAATGAAGCTTGTTGTTAGTATGAATTCTTCGTCGAAGTGTACGAAAAAGAACCACTTTAGCTACGCATAACTAATAGCCCTAACAACAATAATGGCTGCAAAACATCTTCAGATCTGCAATTAGTAGTTAAAGTGCTGCAACAAACAGATCTATAAATGGAAAGACATTAAGCAGTAAAGTAAAGAGTTTACTCCATGCATCCAACAGAAAAGACAAGAACACGATTTTTGAATGAATTTTTATATTACAGGGCACCTGGGAGGAAACAAGAAGGTGTATCCAGATCTCCTCAATGGGATGGGTTCTTTGTAGTCCTCAGCACTTCAGATCTAAGCTTTCTCTCTCTTGTAGATGTAGGAAACCCAATGTAGAAGGTAGAGCTCAATGGGAGCAAAATGGCAGAAATGAGACCAAGTGTATAGATCCAGAGTGATCTGCTATGCAACAAAAGGTGAAGAATGAAGGGGAAAACCCTCCTATTTATAACAAAATATTGGGTCATTCTAGATCTTGGTGCATGATTAAAATAATGTTAACCAAATCTAGATCCACCTCTGTGGAATATTTTATTATTATTTGTTGGAGGGAAAGGGTGTTTGACTTGGGTCAAATCCCTTGATTAGTGAAAAATAAATAAATAAATGATTTATTTATCTTTTTAAAGAAGTGGTTGGGATATAATCAAATAAATAATGATTTATTTGATTAATGGTGGTTGATTTGGTCATATTTAACAAGGAATATTATCTAAATAAGATTTAAATAATTATTCCTAGAAAATAATAAGATAACTATGGGTTTGTCTCATTAATTTCTTTGTTTTTGGGTTAAACATGACTGGGAATAATAATTAAATTATGGTTTAATTAATTATTCCTTTTGGGGTTTCCTAATTAACATAGTGAAAGCAGTTTTACTTGGGGTAA